>JADRCC010568555.1:0-12875 GCA_019843855.1 Hylomyscus alleni
ATAACAATCATTTGGTTATTTTTTTCTTTTGTCTTCTTAAATTTTGCAAAAGAAAATATTTTTTTCTTTTGTCTACACTTGTAGCACAGAGAATCCTGGACTCACTATATAGCTCAGCCTGGCTTCAAACTCATGGCAATCCTTCTGCCTCAGCCTCTCAAGTGCTGAAATTCAGGCATGAATCTCCACACTTAACTATATGTAAACTTTTCTTTACCATGCAATCTATTTTATTTTTATAAATAAATATATACATAGGAAAATAAGGATTATTATTAACAGTTATTTCTTTTATCATTTTTTGTTTTTTTTATTCTTTGTAGACTTATATTTTTCAAAACCTAATTTAATGCGTGTACTTAAGCACTTTAACCTCCCTTCTAGACCGCCAGAGGTAGTGGAAAGGAAAGGTTAACAAGGCAAAGGAGGAAGTGGACCTGTTTAGAAATTGTTCTTGGGGGTAAATCCAGTCTGCATTGTCAGGATAGCAGCAGTTCAGTTCACAGGAATCAGCAGTGGTAGCTCGATCCATTCACTAACACCATTCTTGAGTCGGCAATGGCAGGTCAATCCAGAAACAATCACAAGGCTCTGCCAATCAGTCTGAGTCATCAGAATTGGCAAGAAGCTGCTGGAACATCACTAGAAGTTCTTTGGTGTGTTTCTCTATGCAAAGTCACAACAAACAATGATTAATAAAGAATGCAAGGCAAACCTATGCCAAACAGCATCGTCCACTGTCTGTTGGGTTGTGTATATAATCCTTCAAATACCACATGTCCTCTAAAGCATCTATTCTAACAAAACATCATGTACCCCTTTTCCAGGCAGCTTCCAGAAAACACCACGTGAATGTTCTCAGCAAAACATCCTAGCATGTGTCTGCTTTAATAAAACATCCTCTCATAAGACCGTTTCCAGGAAAAAGAATCACATGGCATAACTGAGTCTAGAAAGAAACAAGAAACTTCCACTTCTATTCTTCTTTCCTATATTACAATCTCATAGTTTCTCCTCCATTCCCTCTCCCAGCCTCTCCCCCAACCCCTCAGAAAAGAGCAGGCTCCCAGGAACATCAACCAAATATGGCATAACAAGTGACGATAAGACCAAGCACATACCATTACATCAGGGCTGGACAAGGTGACCCATAAATAGGCAAAAATGTAAGAAATAGCTCCCGCTCCCACTGTTAGGATTCCACAAGAACATCAAACTACTCAGCCATAAAATATATGTAGAGGACTTAGGTCAGACTCCTACAGGTTCTCCCTTCTCTCAAGGTCTCATGATCCTGTGGGCCATGTTCTCCTGGTGTGTCCCTGAGCCTTCTGGTTCCTTCTCGTTCTTCCTCTCCTTCCTCCTCTTCCCTGAGCTCTGACTCATGTTTGGCTGTGGGACTCTGCATCTGCTCCTACCAGTTGCTGGATGAAATCTTTCTGGTTTCTTGGATGTTGATTCTGCCATGCTCTTGTTCTACCATGCTCTGAAGGCAGGACAAACTGTAGGTTCAAAGTTTAGTGGCTCAGATTGTGTCCCAATCCCTCCAAGTGAGGCTTTGAATGGTTACAGAAGATGGAGAGTTCAAGCTCCAAGTCCCTCATTATTAGAAGCATTTCCTATAGTTGTTCTTACGGATTCCATGGAGTTTCCATTGCAACCAGGTTTCCACCTTGACCCCAAAACATTGCCCAATTCTAGGCATTTCTTCTACTATTCTCTCCCTCTTTCTCTCCATCTTGATCCTTCCTGTTCCCCAACCCAACATATTCCCAGTCTACCTGTGAAATCTATTCTATTTCCCCTTCCCAAGGAGATTCTTGGTCTCTTCTTAAGCCCTATTTGTTACTTGGCCTCTCTGGGTCTGTGGACTATAGTATGATTGTCTTTTAGTTTACAGCTAATACATACCATGTTTGTCTTTCTGTGTCTGAGTTACCTCAGATTTTTTTCTACTTCCATCCATTTGCCTGAAAATTTCATTATGTCATAGTTAACAGCTGAGCAATACTCCACTATGTAAAGAAATGTACCATATTTTCTCTCTTTTCTTTAGATTCTCTATTACTTTAATAAAACAACTTATCCTGATGACAACTTCATATTTTTATTAAAATGTTCTTTTTTTTCTTTGTACAGTTATATAATACTCCATTTTATACATGTACTAGTGTGTTCTCAAAATTTCCCATGACTAGAAATTTCAATTTAAATTTTTTTTTGTATAATAATTTATTTTATGTGCAAATATACATTTTAGATGAAAGTTAGGCTGCAGGGCCATAGGATTCATACGTAGAGTCGTTTTTCCACTATTACAACACTTTTTTATAACAACAGAAGCATTAGACATTTCAAGGGATAGTCTCTTACCTCCCCCATCCCCTCAGCCATCTGACTTCTGGCAGGCTCTGCTTGGAGGCTACCACCTGGGGAGATAAGACAAATGCTCTCTACAGACTGTCAGTTCATCTTTGAAGAAGCCACCTGAGCATGCTCACCGCCTGAGTACACCCACTTGCCCACTGCCTGAAGATCTTCTGAACCTAGGGACTTTGGCACCTGAACCTTTTTTGCAGTATGCAAATATCATTTAATCTAGAGATTTGGTTTCAGTTTCTCTTGTGACTATAAAAACCCTTTCTTATTCTAAGTAAAGTGAAGTCTTGATTGAGCTATTTCAACTTGACTTTGTGATTTCTCTTTGCATTTCAAACCCTCTATTTCAGGTCATTTGATCCTTTTCCTGAGAGAACCTAGTTCATGAAACTGCAAGCAGTTTCGGATGGCGCCTGAACTCCTGGACTCAGACACAGAGGAATTGTAAAGGACAAACTGTGAAAAGCAGAGCTTTGCCTAGAGATTCAGAAGGTAAAGATAAAAGGTCGTACACCATTCTGCACGGTAGTCAATTTTGATGCTAGCACTAGCCTTATTTTCATATTGTAGAAGTGTTGCTGTCTGTGCAAGAAGGGTATGGGGCTAGGTTGGGTTAGCGCTGACCGGGCGTTAAATTCACCTAGGGGGTGTGACAGTCAAAATGGGTTTGAATGAGTCAAAAGCAGCTATACAGAGTGTAAATAAGTTGCTTCAGGCAAGGAGAATCAGGGTAGAAAAAAATGTGTTGAAAGATCTCTCAGGTGAGATAGAATCTTGTTCCCCATGGATTCAAGAAGTAAGTAATTTAAATAAAAGAACATGGGAAAAAATTGGAAGAACTCTGAGGAATAATCAGGCAGAGAGATTCACTCTCCGCCTTTGGGCACTCATAAAGGAAATCATAGAGGAGAGAGATAGAGAGTCAGAAAGTGAATTGAGCTCACAGGAATCAGAGAGTTCAGATACAGAAAGCAAGGAAATTTTTCAAAATTTTGTAGCCAGGTTACAGTAAGCTGCGAGTAGAATTCTTGGGGAATCTCATATGGACAGTCCGTTTATTAAACAGTTAGCTTATGAGAATGCTAATGCAGTGTGTAAAGCTGCTATTAAGCCACACAAGGGTAGAATGGATTTATTCGGATATATTCGCCTTTGTTCAAATATTGGCCCTTCTTATAACCAAGGACTGGCAATGGCAGCAGCATTGCAGGAAACTACAGTTCAAGAGATCCTGACTCAAAGACAGGAGAATAAAGGATGTTTTAAATGTGGAAGTATGAATCATTTTAAATATGATTGCCCTAAGAAATCAGAGGCAACAAACAGGTAGCAGTCAGATGCTGCCCCGAGAATCTGTCTTTGTTGTAGGAGAGGGAAGCATTGGGCCAGAGACTGTAGATTTAAAAAAGGCTTTCAAGACAATACCTTGTTGGGAAATGAGTGAAGGGGACAGCCCCAGGGCCCTTCCTAAAACAACAGGCAGCATATGGGGCCATGAGGCTGCCACCAAGCCAAGGAAATCCATTTTGAACTTTTCAGGAAGTGCAGGATTGGACCTCTGTTCCACCTGCCACACAGTATTAATGCCAGAAATGGGAGTTCAAATTCTGCCTACTGGAGTCTTGGGCCCTTGCCCACAGAGACTTGGGGATTGCTCATAGGTAGAAATAGCTCAATTGTGAAGATATTGCAGATTTATCCAGGTGGTATTGATGGTGATTATCAGAGGGAGATTAAGATTATGATTGCTTCACCTCATGGTGTTATTACAGTACCTGCTAGTCAGAGAATTGCTCAGCTTATTTTAATCTCTCTGTATCCAATGCTTTCTAATTTTGTTAAAAAGGAGAAAGAACAAAGTTGTTTTGGTTCTTCTGATGTGTATGGGGTACAATCTATCACTAGCAAAAAACCTAATCGTAATTAATTATTGAAGGAAAAAGTTTTGAAGGTTTAACAGATACTGGAGCTGATGTGACTATCATTAGAGGACAAGACTGGTCCTCAACCTGGGCTTTGTCTGAGGCAATAACTCAACTTCAAGGAATTGCTTATGCCAATAACCCAAAACGAAGCTCTAAGCTTCTAACCTGGAAAGATGAGGAAGGTAATTCAGGACAAATTCAACCTAATGTTATGTCAAATCTGCCTGTTACTCTGTGGGGAAGAGATCTGTTGTCACAAAAGGGTCTTGTCTTGTGCAGCCCTAGTGAAATAGCTAATAAGCAGAGGCCAGAACAGGACATTAGAACATCTGGAGGCCCTAAACCTCATCCTAATAGTAAAGGTTCGAAGCATTTTCCATGATGGCCACTATCTTGCCTGTGCCCCATCCAGATAAAATTCAATGGATTAATAATATTTCAGTTTGGGTTGATCAGTGGTCTTTATCTCAAGAAAAGATAGAAGCTGCTTCTTTGCTAGTGCAGGAGCAATTGGAAGCAGGACATCTGAGGGAATCCAGTTCTCCATGAAATACGCCAATATTTGTCATCAAGAAAAAAATCAGGTAAATGGAGATTGTTACAAGATTTAAGAAAGGTAAATGAAACAATGACAGTTATGGGAGCATTGCAAACTGGACTTCCATCTCCAGTGGCTATTCCAAAAGGATTTTATAAAATAGTTATGGATTTAAAAGACTGTTTCTTTACAATTCCTTTGCACCCTAAGGATTGTGAGAGATTTGCTTTTAGTGTTCCATCTGTTAATTTTAAAGAACCTTTGAAAAGATATCAATGGGCAGTCCTTCCTCAGGGCATGGCTAATAGTCCTACATTATGTCAAAAATTTGTGGCACATGTCATTGATCCTATAAGGAAAAAATGGCCAATGATATATATTGCCCACTACACAGATGATGTCCTATTAGCAGAAAAAATCCTCAGAATGTACTTTTATGTTATAGAGACTTACAAGTTGCCTTAGCTTAAAGGGACTGCAGATAGCTCCAGGAAAAGTGCAAACTCAGGATCCGTATAATTATTTGTGATTTACACTCATGGATCAATCTATTACTCCCCAAAAGATAGTTATTCATAGAGACAGAAACCTTAGAGGTAGAAAACCTTATGTGATTTTCAAAAATTATAAGGTGATATCAATTGACTTCATCTCTATCTAAAGCTTACTACAGGAGAACTGAAACCTTTATTTGATATTCTCAGAGGTAATTCTTACCCAAATTCTCCTAGACTTTTAACTAGAGAAAGAATGTCAGCTTTAAAGCAGGTAGAAAGAGCTATTGAAAATCAATTTGTTACGTATATAGATTATTCTTTACCCTTGCATTTGTTAATTTTCAATACAACTCATGTTCCTACAGCGTTGTTATGGTAAAAAGCACCTCTCATGTAGATATATTCAAGGGTATCTCCTAAATGCAATATCTTACCATATTATGAGGCAGTAGCTCATATGATCATGCTTCGTAGAAAGCAAGCACTGACCTATTTTGGCAAAGAGCCAGATGTTATCATTCAGCCTTTTACTTTAGATCAAGATTCCTGCTTAAAACAGCATAGCACAGACTGGTTGCTTGCTCAGATAGGATTTCAAGGAATTGTAGATAATCATTATCCACAGGATAAACTGATAAAATTCTTAAATATGCAGGAAGTGGTATTTCCTAACATGACTTCTTTCCAGCCTTTGAGTAATGCCCTTGTGATATTTACTGACAGCTCCTCTAGAGGACGAGCTGGATATCTTACGAATAATCAACAGGTAGTCATTGAAATTACTGTTCTTTCAGCTCAGTTAGCTGAATTAACAGCAGTTTTAAATGTGTTTCAGGCTGTGATTGATGCTTTCAATCTTTTCACTGATAGCCTATACGTGGCACAATCAGTTCCTTTGTTAGAAACATGTGGTACATTTAATTTTAATACTTCGGCAGGATATTAATTTTCACAATTGCAAAATGTCATTCTTACACAAAAAAATAATTTTTATATTGGTCATATACGAGCTCATTCTGGTCTTCCTGGACCATTGACTCCAGGTAATAATTTTATTGACAGAGCTCTTGTAGGAGAAGTGTTAGTTTCAGATCCTGTTACTCTAGCTAAACAGGAGCATGAATAATTCCACCTTTATAGCCATACCTTGAGACTCAGATATAAAGTTTCCAAAGAGAAAGCAAGAATGATTGTAAAACAATGCCCTAACTGTGTTACATTGTCTCCATTTCCACATTTAGGAGTAAATCCCAGAGGCCTTATGCCCAAACATATTTGGCAGATGGATATAACTCATTATACAGAATTTGGAAAGCTTAAATATATACATGTCTGTATTAACACTTGTTTAGGATTCATATTTGCTTCCCTGCATTCAGGAGAAGCCTCTAGAAATGTAATTGATCATTGTTTACAAGCCTTTAATGTTATGGGCTTACCTAAAGTTATTAAAATGGACAATGGGCCAGCTTACTTTGGCAAAAATTTTATGCCATTTTGTAAAGAATTTGACATCAAACATAAAACTGGAATCCCATATAACCCATTGGGGCAAGGGATTGTTGAACATGCACACCACACTCTTAAAAATTGGCTTTTGAAAACTAAAGGAGGGAATTTGTATCCTCCTAGATCTTCAAAAGCATACCCTGCCTTTGTGTTATTTGTTTCAACTTTCGGCAGAATGACATCAAAAGTCAGTCCGCTGCAACTGACATCCTAACACTTCAAGTTCATATGCCATGGTAAGATGGAGAGATTCACTCACTAATAACTGGAATGACCCAGATCCTGTTTTGGTTTGGGGCAGAGGGTTCGTGTCTATTTTTTCTCAGAAGGAAGACAGGGCATGGTGGTTGCCTGAAAGATTGTTCCATCAGGTAAATGCAGGTCCACAGCCTTCTTAGTAAGTATGCTTAAACGCACTGCTGAAAAAAATCTTTTTTTTTGGTTTTTTTGTTGTTGTTGTTGTTTTTGAGCTGACAGTTTTTTCTGTCACTCTGGAAATGCCAGCTTAAGTCAAATTCACTTGCTCATGCCTGGAGCTAAAGTTTGGTTACTCTTACAGCGTTTAGCCCTTTCAGGCTGGTGCAATCTCGGAGTTTTCAGCCTGAAGCTACTAATCTGCAATTGAAATGAGGCCTGTTCTCAGCAAAGGTTCCCAGAGTCAGAGCTAGTATTTTGCAACTCAATCAGGTGCCTATACTCATCTCTAGCATACTGGCATGCAACTTTACGAGGACTTCAGGTAAGATGACTTCCAGAGAGAATATGACAGCTTGTGGACATTGCAGACAGTAAAGGCATGGCTTGACATTAAATGCATGGGAATGAGGTGCATTTTGAGAGCCTGTGTTCAACGAGTTAAGTATCTGACAAAGAAATCAACCTAAGACAGAGGCACATGCCGAGTGGCTGTGTTTCTGAAAAAACACGAAATGAGCCCAGTTTGTAGAATTCAAACTAGATGCATATGATTCTCTATGACAGGTAAGATATTTTGCCAGTAGATATTATACTACAGGTGAGATTCACCAAGGCAATGTGAAAATTCCCATACAGGATTGTGATGTATGATTATGCCTTAATCCTGCTATTTTCTAAATAAAAAGGGAGGAACTGTTACCTCCTCCCTCCCCTCAGCCATCTGAGTTCTGGCAGTCTCTGGCAGCTACCACCTGGGGAGATAAAACAAATGCTCTCTACAGACTGTCAGTTTGTCTTTGAGGAAGCCCCCTGAGCATGCCCACTGCCTGAGTACACCCACCTGCCCACCTCCTGAAGACCTTCCGAATCTGGTGACTTTGGCACCTGAACCTTTTTTGCAGTATGCAAATATCATGTAATCTAGAGATTTGGTTTCAGTTTCTCCTGTGACTATAAAAACCCTGGCTTATTCTAAGTAAAGTGAAGTCTTGATTGGGCTTTTTCAACTTGACTTTGTGATTTCTCTTTGCATTTCAAACCCTCTATTTCAGGTCCTTTGGTCCTTCTCCTGGGAGAACCCAGTTCATGAAACTGCAGGCAATTTCAATAGTCTATGTAGATTTGAGCACCATGCCATATTTTCTTTAACCATTCCTTGTTTGATGGACATTTAAGTTGTTTCCACTTTCTGGCTATGTGCATGAAGTTGCAAGTGTCTTTCTGATAGGCAAAAACATCCTTTGGGAATGTCCCCAGGAGTTTCATAGCTAGGTTTTGAGGTAGATCAATTTTCAAATTTCTGAGAAACTACCATATTAACTTCCAAAGGGGATATAGAAGTTTGCACTCCCATCAGCAATGGCTCCCCTTGCTCCACATCCTTATCAACATGAGTTGTCACTTGTACATAAACTTTTCATGATGGAGAAATGGTGGTTCCAAAAAATTCAAAAGCAGCTCTCAGGATCCATAGTCAGAAGTTAGAGTAACTTGAAAGTAACTTGATATTTGAAAGTCTGTGATGTTTTATCATCTGCTCATCTTATGGATTTCAGAGTCCGAGGGAAAATTATTCTTCACTCAAGGAATAAGAAAGATAAGGTTGAAGAGAAAATAACAATTCACCTAAGGCTAGTCTCATGTCAAAGTGGGGAGGATGCTTAAAATATTTATTTAAACTCTTCTATAGATAGGAGGAGGCACAAAGGACCAGGGTTTCAGGTTCACTTCCTAGTAGCTATATTACAAATAAGGATATGTCTAAGAAACTAAGGAAACAGGATAGGGCCAGGAAAGTTGAGCATAGGTGTGGAATATGATTTTCTGACTGACCGATAATGTCAGCTTTCATATATGTGTGGGGTCATTTTGGATGCTTAGGACTCCCATGAGCCTCTGCAGTAGGAACCATCTAGAGCACAGATAGGGCATACTCATTGAGTCATATTAAAATTTCTGTCTCAAAGAACCATGGGCAATGTCATGATGGTTTTTGTTCCCTTAGCTTTACAGCCATGACTTCTCTAAGCATAAATTTAAACCTGGGTGTTCATTCTCTCAGTCTCCTTTCCTGAAGTTCTGCTCTTAGGGAGACACATTTTATAAGACCCAACCTACCCCATTTCCTCAAAACACACACTTGGATCTAGGATGTTCCCCTTCAAATTTCATGTCCCCGAAGCTGTCTGTATCCTGGTGGACAAAAAGAACAAAAAGAAGAAAGCATCTTGAAAAAAATTTAAGAGCTTTCACATATGGTTTCCCCAACCTACAATTTCCCCCAAGTCCTCTCCTTCTGAAGTTGAATAACTTCTTACATTCCAATCCTGTTTTCAATACAGTCCTCTGATACTTAATACCTAAAAAGCTTTCACTAATACTTGAAAGAAAGCAGTCTTGCAACAGAGTTCTGACATGTCACATGAGGAATAGTCCTCTGGGAAGAGCAAACTCTATTGAGAAAATGCTTCTATTTGACTATAGGTAAGTCTGTAGGGCATTTTCTTCATGATTGATTGATAGGGGGCATTGAGAAGATGCCCCTGGGAAGCATAAGACAATAAGCTGAGTAGATGTGGAAAAAAAGCCAGGTTTATTTCCTCCATGCTTCCAGCTTCAGTTCTTCCCTGTAGGTTCCTGCCTTATCTTCTCCTGATGATGCACTGTAACATGTACAACAAATAAGCTACTCATCTCCATAATTTGTCACACAGTAGAAAGAAGAATAAAACAAACCTGAACTTCAGCTCTGGTTTTGCAAAATTAGTTTCGTGAAAACTAAGTAACTAAGCCATAAGTGCTAAGGTGATTGGGTAGGTTACATGCATTAATTCCAGAAGTAACAGAGTGCCTAGCTCTACCACTAAAGAAATAAAAGTCAACATAGTCACTTTTATCAATTTGACTAAAAGTGAGGTTGAATTTTTCACTTCTCTTCCTTGTCTTCCTTCTATCCTGAATGAAAGCTTTGCATGGCACAGAAAGTATCGAATGGAAAAGGAATAAAGGTATACTTACAGCAATCTTTAACAGAGTTGTACAAGGAATTAAATTTCTAATACTAACTGACCCTGAAGTACTTGGAAAAATAAACATTACTGCAAATATATACTATCAAGTTATATTCACACTGTTCTCAATATTCAAAGCAGGTATTTATGGTACCATATTGCTTGACAGTTTTCAGTCAATATCTATAATAACACACACATACATGCACACACGCACACATACATACATACATACATACATATACACATATATTTGTATGCATATACATATATATACACACATACATGCATACATCCACACATAAACATATAAATATACATATGTACATACATATACATGCATGCTCACATACATACATATATACATACATATACACATTCAAACAACATACATCTACACACCTACATGCATACACACATTCATACATACATTGGTCAGGGTAAAGGAAGAGTACAAAATTTAAGATTAAATTTAGGTATTAGCTTAGGTTGTAAAAGTTGATTACATGAAAATTCCAAGACAAGTAAAATCAGTTGTTACATAGTTCTTTTAAAGGCAGGATAAATGAATAGATTGAGTATACAGCAGGATATAAGTCTAAGTGATGTCATGGTATATTGTTAATTTGTTTGTGAGATTAAGCAATGCTCCAGTATCTTGGAATGTAACAGACATTTTCATAAAATTTATCACCACCATGTCTGAAAATGTGGGGAGATAGATGAGCCAATCTCTAAATTTTCCTCTAGTTCTTAAATTCTACAACAAAAACAAGGTGACACTTGTTGTGCTTTATAAAAAGATAGAGAGAAGGAATATATTTGGTGGATGAGTAGTCAGGTGTGGGGAAAGGGGGTGCCTCTGTGGGCCCATGCTGAGTCATCCCTGTCCCCTAGGGGACCAGCCCTATACTATATGATGGTATAATATAGAGTAGAGTTTTTTCAGGGCATGGGGATGGCAGTTGAAAGGGTAGTAGAGACAGAGAAAGGCAGAGAGAGAGTAGAGCAGTAGAGGCAGGCCATGGTCATGTGGATAGAGAGGTGAAAGGGTACTAGGGAATGGGAAGAGAGGGAAGAGGGGGGGAGAGGACAGAGCAAGAAGGCAAGAGAGAACAGACAGGGCAAGCAGCCCCTTTTATAGTGAGTCAGGTACACAAGGCTGTTGCCAGGTAACTAGGGCAGAGCTTAGACAAAATGCCAGCAACATTTCCTTCAGTTTCTAACAACAAAGAAAAGATGAAATTAGGAAACAAAATCATAGGAAGAGGTCAAATGTAGTTCCACTTACTAAGAGCTTAAAGGAATGTGGAATTGTTCTCAAAGACTAAAGCTAGCCTGGTTTATGATGTTTCGAAAAAAATCCTGCAAACACAATGGTTACATCTTGGAAAACAATTAAGAAGGCAAAAGGAGCAGAGAGATAGACCTTTTCTTTCTGTAATACAAATCATTACCTAGAACTTGAGTCATGCCCAGGGCCAGAAATAAATCTCCCCTTCTGCTTCTTAAGCAAAATCATAAAACATAAAATAAAATCATGGCAGAATAGGTTTTCATACTGTTCATAGTAATAAATACACAAATAACCTCACTCTCATGACTACAGCTTTAAGAAATCAAACATGTTTGCTCTTTGTACAGCTCACCTGCGTGCTAAGGAGACTCGGGAGTGAGCCATATGTCAACATAAGGGGAGGGCCGAGTGACAAAATAATCAAATAGAAAGAAAACATTTTGAAGCAAAGTGGTAACAGCTGCAATAAGGCTTGAGATAAATTGTGCTGGATCACTCAGCTCAGGAGACCCAAGTGGGGAAGAAAATATGCAGCGGGGGTAACATAAGCCTCCAAAGTGTATAAGTCCAAGTACTAAGGAAACTTTCCCAGCCCACAGAGGAGAAGATGGGAGAAGCTAGGTGGAACAAAGAAAGCCAAGTTGGCCCTTGAAGGCACATGGGGATTTTGATTATACAGACAGCACACAAAGAGAACCATTGAGTCACAGGAGGGTTGGAATGAGAGATTCATTCCATTTTTACTCTCTTTCCAAAGTTCATTGTTCTTGCTAGGGAATCTGTACTGTGTACCACAACTCAGCTGCCTAATGGTTTCATAGGAGAATCATGAACTGACTCCAAAGAAGCAGAGAGCAGAAATATTAAAAGTAGATGTCCAAAAATGTATCATCAAGTACAAACAGCTGTGAAATAAAGCAGAGGTCTATGGGGGCTCTGACTGTAAGTAAATATATTCTCCAATGTGCAAAACTCAGTTAGCTTTGAGTACAGCAGTGTAACATTATGCCTTAATGGGATTGGATTCAAGTTTAAACAAACGTCAAAGTGGTTAGTTTTAAAGTGCAGTCAGAAAATTCAGACCAGTGACTCCCCTGGTTACAATACCTCAGAATCTTTATGAACAAGCTATATTGCATGTCTGCTATGCTAACTTCTAGATTTTTCTATTTGCAAAATGGCCAGCACTGAATTGGAATGAAACTTCACTGAGGCTTAACAATGAGGTCTGAAGAACTCTGGGATTTGTAGGTGAAATGAAACAAATGTTCAATCAATCAATCAATCAATCAATCAATCAAT
>JADRCC010568556.1:0-10496 GCA_019843855.1 Hylomyscus alleni
CATGGATTTTACAGTTTTGAATGGAGGATGAATTTATAAAACTTGATAGTGCAAGTGTAAAAACCAATGTCAAACTCCATAGCTTTAATATGACTAGTCTACCCAGATAAAAAAATTAATGAGATGTAAAGGTTTTGGTTCTGATTAACTACACTATTGTGTATGTGTCTAATTCACAACTTCTTTATAATATGTTTTAATAAAATTACAGATTTCTTTTTTAAAAATCACAGAGAAATATAAATGACACTAAGAACTTTTTGAAAAATATGCACATGAAATATATGACCAAGCAATTTTATGGCTTTTGGAGTCAGATACTGTGTTTCAGAATTCTGATAGCTTCTAACCCTGTAATCTTGGGTAAATTGTTTAATCTCTACAGGGCAAATTTAGCTTTGTATAAGCTAATACAGTAATAGCTTTGTATAAAATAATGACACATAGTTTCTATCTAAATCAGAGAATTAAGTTGTTTACAAATTATGCGGCTTGTAGTAAGCAATGACTCATAGTGTGGTTATTAAGAATAACTGTTTCATTCAAATCTGAAAAAGCATCAATATTACAAAAACAAAAGAATAAATGTTCATAGACGCGACTCTAGTTTAGAATCTGTGCTTTTACACACACACACACACACACACACACACACACACACACACATACATATATGTCAGATATTCAATTTTCCATGAACTCAGACTAACTCCCCCTGACTCCGGATTTTATGACCATCTGTGCCATTCCTCCTCTGCTTTTGTACATCTTATGATGGTAGCCATGTGCCATGCTTTCTGCCTTCCCTGCCAATTAAACTACAAGCTTTTTGAAGTTGCCTACAATTTATATCCATCTATTTATCTTGAGAAAAATCCTAATGTGTAATATATAAACCTACCAAAGTTAAGAGTTAGTGATGAATACAAGTGTATTGCTGTTTTATGTGACATCTACATTAGATTGAATCCCATTGTCTGTGGAGAAATTTTATTTATTGAGTTATATCATTGGTGTGAAATCAGGTTACACTGTATACCAAGAAAGCAAACAAAGAACTTTTAATACATGAAACATGACTTTGTCAGCTATCTCTAGATTCTATATAAAAAATGTGAGTTGAATATGTTCATATGTCAATATAAAGAATATATACACTTGTATATATCTCTACTTGTATATCTCAAGAAGCATTCTCTATGAAATAATGAAGGGAAATCTAAAGGAAAAACACTGTTGTCTAAATATTTACAGTGCCCAAGTGGAGGTGAGGTTTGATGAGTGGGAGACATAGCTCAGGATAGAAATAGAGAACAGCAGAGCTTGGTGGTATGTGGCTCTCAGGCCAAAAGAACCCTGACTTTGTAGCCCGGAGACATGAAGGTATTTCACAAAGGACCTCGCACCTTAGCATGGTCTCTAAGGATGGCCAGTGTTTTCCAGGGGAATCTGAGGAGAAGGGCACTGTAAGCAGTGATAGTTGTGTGTGGAAAGGCATATCTAGACACTGGAAATTCCGTCTCTGCCTTTCAGTTACTCAGGAGCACACACCCTCCTTTCAGGAACCCAGAGTGAGTAAGAAGAGAGTAAGCCAGGTCGTTTTATAGGGTGATTATTTAAGAATTGTAGAACACTAAGTTCTGGGTGCTAAACGAATCATGTTATGCTTGCCCTCTACCCAGAGAACATGAACTAATGAAGAAGAGAAGGTGGACAGGGATGGAAATGGTACTTAACCCATCATCAGCTTCTTTAAAGGGTGGACAGTTATACTCATATAGACTCATTGATTAACTATAATGCTTCCAACTGTTCTGAGAAGAAAATTGACAGCAGGCACAAACTTTAGAGCATAGATCTCTTTTGTTTCCTTCAGAAGAATTCAAAGGAAGGTGGACTGCCCATTCTGGCCCCTCTGACATTTTATGGATGCCCTAGTGCAAGAAGTTTGTGTACCAATGCACTTTTCCTTCACTACAAACAATGAGCAAGGACTCATACAGTTATGAGATGTTCCAATATAAGAGAATATTAGGGAGTTAGATTTTAATATTTGAGTAATTTTGCTAGGAACTTACGTATTACATATCCATTGATGCAACTCTAAAGCACTGGTATTGATAATTTTGTGTTCCTCTAGTGGATTGTTGAGAATAGTTTCGAAAAGTTTTATTACAGGGGTAGAGTTAAAATGATCATAATTGGGCTGACTTATATTATGAGACATGAGATCATAGTGGACAGTTAATGCATATTGAAAAAAAATAAAACATGAGACAGTCCATTAAGAGTTGCCTTAAATCACATAGTGTAGTCTCAACTGTACATGCCAAATACAGAATTGTTGAAGTTACAGCTACATTAATGCTAAAATGCCCTGGGTATAGAGTTCTAAAATGAAAAGCCCAGTGATGTGAAAGAAACCCAGATAATAAGGAATTCTGGGCCCTAAACTAATCTGTGTGCATGTTCTTAAATATTTTATTTCGTGCCCAACATGATTTTGATATTAGATATTTTCCCTTACCTTATATTTATTATTAACTTCTGTATCCTGGCTGAATGCTGAACATCTCAAGTTACCTAATACACTGGGAACCTGGGCAAGCTGTGTGATCGCTTGGGTCACAGTTGCCTCCTCCAAGTTACTGTGATCTAGTCTGCCTCTCTCAAAGGGGTGCTAGAGGGACCAAGTGATTCAGGGCTTTGAAAAGGGACAAGCCATTCCTGGTTTGAAGGGGACATCATGTTGGCTGTGCATCATCTATGCACTTGCACATGTTAGATTTATGTATTAGAAAGCAAATCTGTCTTATCAAATAGAGCCAGGATAGTTTATTTGTGGAGGGAGGGCAATGAAGGTAAGATTTCCCTACAGCTGTGCGTAAGAATCTTTACTCTGGCGAGTGGAGCTGCAGATGTGAACTGCTGGCATCTAACTCCCAAAACTTGCTTGGTGCCAATCACATATCATGAGCAGCAGTTAGATGGCAGACTTATTTGTACAAGGATAACTCCCTAAATGTCAATCACAGGGGTTACTTTGGCATCTATTTCAGAGAATGTCTGTTCTGTCCTGCTGCTGGCAGGCCTTTGTTTCAAATACTTTGGGACAGATTAGTTAAAAATATGGACTATATGTGCAATTTTATAGTTTCACAATAATACTCCAAAGTCTGAAGACATCCAGGGCTGTCTTTAATTTATAAGTTGCCTACGTCTATACAGGGAAGAACAGCTCTGTAATAACCAAGACGCTGCTGTGCTTAAAGTGTGATATCTGTGAAAATGCTTCCTGAGTAACAAAACTGTATTCTTCATTTCAGAACATGATGAGTGCCTCACAAACCAACACAATTGTGATGAAAACGCTTTGTGCTTTAACACTGTTGGAGGGCACAACTGTGTTTGCAAGCCTGGCTACACTGGGAATGGAACCACATGCAAAGGTAGGGAGCTGCTGTGGTAACTCCTCAACAATCACACGCAGGACTGCCCGTCTCTTCTCTCCCGCCCCTTTGCATCTCTCCTCTGCACCTCATGGACAGGGTGTTGCATGAGTGTTTCAGAGTATTGGTACATGGCTCATCACCCTCCCCTCAGGTCCCGCCTCCCTCCTTGGCCATGTCAGCAGCTAACAAGCCAAGCAGTTCAGCCTGCCCTGCACTAATCTTCTGTGACCTCAGCACCAGCATTTGCATTCTCTCTCTCTCTCTCTCTCTCTCTCTCTCTCTCTCTCTCTCTCTCTCTCTCTCTCTCTCTCTCTCTCCACACACAGTCACACCCTGGGCATCTATATCACAAGCTGTTCCATCTTTGAAATCATAACCCTCTTCACCCAGTTTCCTCTCCCTCTAATCTGTCAGCTCTATTTCCTCTTCTAAAGCACTCTTGACCTTCTTTGAATCTTTTTATTCATTAGGTTGACCAGTTTTGTTTTGTTTGGGGGCCCAAACAAGAACATTTTATGATAGTGATTTTTCTGGACATGAGAGCTACTCACGTGTAACACTGTGTTAATCCACCCTGAAATACCACCCCGTCTCCTTAGTTTCTGTCACCGTGAGATTAATATTACCTATGCACACTGACTCTGCGTATGTTGTAGTTTCTTATGTTTGCTGGTTTGTCAGTGCCAGTTGACAGCTCCCCTAAATGTCCACCTCCATTTAGTTGCCATGGGTGGACATTCCAGCTGTAGTTCATTTCCATTTATTAATTAACTCTCTTTCCTCCAAGCTTTTCATCAAGTGACCTTATGCCCTTCTTCACACAGGAAATGCGAAACTATGAAATCCTATATAGGATAGAATTTATATTCCTTAGTGTTAAATAATTTGTATAAGGTAGACAATTCAGGCTCCAAAGCTGCTCATCTCTCAAATATATGGTACCCTTTGCCTTGGCATTCCATAGAGGAGACTTACTATGCTCATATGTCCGTAAGAAGAGAAGACCAGACTCAGTGCAGTGTGGGTCATAAGGCCCGCTCTGTAGTGCCCTGTCTGTTGCATTGGTATTCAAAATGCTGTTGATTTTCATAAAGAACCCTCTACTCACTTCAGAGTCCATAACTCACGAGCATTTGCCTGGAAAAAGATAATATAACTAAACCCTTAGAAGTTCCTCCAAAACAACTGGTTTGGCATTGCTGGCCTCAGTGCTTCTTTCTCTCATCTCTGCTTGATACTGATTCCTGTTTGATATGAAAGCCAGGCCATGAAGTATAAGTAACTCAAGAAATTATAAGCAGATGCCAACAGAGTCACACTCACACATAGATGGAGGAGCATATCTCAGAAACTTTAAAATCCTTCTGAAAGCTAGGATGGCACGTGCTCTGAGCTAAGACACCTAACTTCTCACTGAGGATGGGGAAGGAGTTAGACATGAAAGTGCAGCTGGGACCTAAGTCCCTGTGTTCCATGCTGCCATCAACAGGCTTGCAAGTCAGTTAAGGGATGTCCTGAAATGACCTGGCCATTACGTGTGATGTTTAAGCTCCCCTAAATGTCCATGAAGACATTTGCTATTATGTATGATGTTTAAACTCCAAATGCATCTAAAAACCCTTACTGGGTCACGACTCTGTTTTGTTTTGGCTTTCTTTGTCTGTTTGTCTGTTGTTATTTCTCTTCTTTTCTCCCCTTATTTGTGAGACAGACTTAAGGCCTAAAATCAACACAGCCTACATGGTTTTGGTTGACACCAGAGTTAGCAATTTCCCTCCTGTACCACCTTCAGAAAGCATAGCCAGCTCCTCAGATGAGCTAACACCTTCAGAGCTCTAGTTGAGCCCTTGAGCCGGTGTCTGGCACAAGTTGCTGACCCACAGACCTGGTCACGAGAGCCATGAGGAAGCAGCCTTTGTGGGTCAGTGGGGAAACTGAGCTGGGAAGAGGAGCTCTCAGATTCTCCCACCTCCCTTGGTTTTCCTTGCTGCTGTTGCTCCTCTCTGCCTCACCCTGTGTCAGAGGTAGCCTACACCAAGAAACCAAGTTCCCACCGCAACTCTTTCCTTCCTAGGAGAAGCTTCCAAGTTAAAGCTTGCCTGAGAAGCTTTTACTCAGTGTTTGATGCATCAGGCTTCACAAGGCCTCTGCCCTGACTTCTCCTAGGCAGGAGACTGCTATTCTCCCTGAATGGAGTGAATGGTTCTTCACTGCAGTTTACTGAGTGTAAGTCAGTTAGCAGGCCAGCCCAGAACTTCTGGAAGGGTGAGAGGCTTCTCTCATGTTTTAGCACTTTAGCCAGTGTGTAGTCAGCTCCGAGCCTCAGGAGTCCATCATTTCTCCCCATCTCATTCTCTAATGATTTGCTTCATCTAGAATGGCTACCGCCTTTAAATGTTTATTTTCAAGTGTGATTTTTACAAGGGAATATAATATAAACTGCAATGCATTTCACATAACATGAGGTTACTGTGTTTTGATATGTTCCAGACAAGCTATTTCCTTACTATTAAAAAACAGGTATTGTTTCCAAACTCAATATGAGTTTGGAAACATTATCACATGTGTACAAACTACTGTCTCATGATGAAATCACAGTATCCTTCATCCTTTGCTGTCACATCTGGAAGGGAGTAAGGAAAAGCTGGGCATAGAGATTACAGAGCGGTTTACATACACCGTGGTGACAACTGTGTGTCTGATACTGTTGTCTGATTTATTCATGTGTCTGGATTATTGTAGCTTTCTGCAAAGATGGCTGTAGAAACGGAGGTGCCTGCATTGCTGCCAATGTGTGTGCGTGCCCACAGGGCTTCACTGGACCCAGCTGTGAGACAGGTAGGACTGTCATTTCACCCACAAACGTCTTTTTACCCTGACACATACAGTGACTCAGTAAGAAAATGCTGCTTCAGGTTTCAAGTGCGCTTTCAAACCGTGGCCCTGTTAATAAGGAAGTGCAGGGGGTGGGGGGACAGGAGAAACATCAGTGATGCATGCTCACTGCCCTGCCCGATGGCCTAAAGTCACTCTGAGGAGGTTTAGCAGCTTTTATCACAAGATACGTATTGAGCTTTTCCAGAAAGATACATGGGATTGCCCAGGATCTCAAGACTTAGTAATTCTTATTGCTCACTCAGAGACTATTTTTACCGGAAATGATGGCTATATTTAAGCACTGAGTTGAAGGGAATGGCTGTGTCTGACCCTAGGATACACTCCAGTCTGCATTTACACTTGAAATGTTAAAATAAAGCACACTTTCATTCATTGTTATTTATTAGAAAATGTTCAAACCATTTATCCATGAGTTATTCATTTAAGTGCTTGCTGAATTTATTGTTTCTGAGACATACTAATGGTAAAAACTTCAAAAAAATGTTAAAAACTACTGGATGTGCATGCAGCTTATGACACCAAAATAACATGTTCTGTCAGAAGAAAAACACGCGTTAGCGGTCAAACCGAAGGGTTCCCAGTTGGAATCGTATGAATGGTGGTTGGGTTGCCATTAAGGAGTCTCATGGCAGATGACCTCAGAAACTGCCCTTTGTCCCAAGAGACGTCTACCACTGGCAACTGTAGTTGTATGTATGCTGTGTCCCTCTCACAGGTCTTCCAACAGGAGCTGTCCTGTGTGCTGTGCCTCTTTTGCACTTACAGAGTCGTGTGCTTTAGTAAAACTACTGTCCAGTCAGCGTGTGAGGCTGACAGCGCCCTGCTCTACTTGGGAAATGCATATGCTAGTATAAGATCCTGCTGGAGTGTGCAGGCTGTACTCACCAAGTTCTTGCCTCCCTAGGTCACCTGTTTCAGATGGGCCTAGAAGGAATTGTTTTCAGTCCTCAGTGAGTTAGACTGAGACCCCTGATTTGAAATAGTGACGCTTTTATTCCTTTAAAGGCATCATTTCCTACATCTAAATCCCACAAATGTTATTTTGTATATGAATCAAAGGTTTAGGTTCAGGTTAGCCTTCTAACCATACAGCTTCTGAGCATCTAATTACCACAGAATTTGCTGGATCAAAGTCAGACACCACTGATGCAGTGATTTCTCCATGAAAAATCTCCAGGATTTTTATCTGTGGATACTTATTTCTCCACCACTATTTCCAGACATACAAAGGCACGCTGTGAGCTTATGTACTTCAGTGCTTTGCTGATCAGATTTCCTGGGAATGACACTCTGTGCTCGTTCAGGTTCAAAGTAAATACTGGCTTTTTTTAGACCCTTCCCCAGTATGAGGACAGTAGTCTAGAACTTTGATGAACGAGGGCCGGTCTGAGATATCATCCATCTACTTAAAAGTCACATGATAAGGTGGCAAAATCTCTAATGGCATTGTATTAATTTAGCAGTGATATATTCAATACTGAAATAAAATTAGCCACCAGGATATTTAGTTTTCTTCCATTCTCCCTGAACTTTGGGTCTATGTGCAGACAGTTCCAGGGTGTCTCTAAGTAGCTTTGTGTAGCTACCAAGGACTTTGAGCAGACAGAGGCTGGAAGCTAGCCCTGTGGTTTACCTGTACCCTTGACTTCCTATTGTCTGTGCCCTCTAAACCTGACCCCAATCTTCACAGCTTTCTCCTGAGGTAGTTATAATCTACATTGGGGTTTTTAAAGCTCAGGTTCCAAGTGATTTAATTTTTTATATCCCTAAGGTCAGTTATCAGCTGCATCAAAGGTGCTTCTCATCCCAGCTTCTTGCTTTCTAAGCAGTTCCTCCCATTTTTGGAAATTTTAACTTCAGAGACCCTAAACTAAACATCCTATTCCTAATTGGACTAGACTCTGTTCCATCTCATTGTGGCTGGTATTGTAGAAGGTGAGGGTTCTCCTCCAGTCTCCACTAAACATCATAGCACAGTACCATCATATCACACCTATACTGTGTTTTCTACACGTGATGTGATGTTTTATTGCACTCTATGATAAAGAGTATATTGTCTTATTTTATAGTCAAAAAAGGCCCTTAAAGAGTTGATTATCTCTGTCTCCTCACCTTATTTTAATTTGTAGATAGTAAACTCCACAGTCATGGGGTATATCCTGTTCACTTTCATATCCTTTAAGTATAGTATATAGTCCACATCTTGGTAGATATTCTGTAAGTAAAGGTGTAAATGGATTACCAATTCAGCGATGGTATACTAACTTCCTTAATGGACCATTTTGCATGTTAGTTTAAAGAGGTCTTTAGAATCACCTGTCTGTCCTTAAATGTCTCAGGTGAGAATTCCTGTTTTTTTTTTTTCTTCATCTTGTCTTTTTTTTTTTTTTTTTTTAACACCGTGCTGCCCGCTCCAGCATTTAGTGTCCTGCCATCTTTCTTCAGATCTCTGTTTTTGCTGCGCTCACACCTTCACCTGCACCAGCCTAGGAAGGTCATTGGCATGTCGATCCAACTGTACTGAGAATGGAATGGAGGAAAGGATTCCCACCTTTGCTCAAAAACAATCCTAGTGAGCAGGGCATTTAGCAGTTGTTATGATTCCACTTGAGAAGCTTCCCCTGGAAGTGTCTTCCCTCTTTTATTTAATCTGCTTCTGCATTGTGTCTTAGTAGAAATGGTGGAAGCGATTTACTAACTTCAAAAGGGAGTTATGCGTGCATTCTTTATTGAGCTAAATTAATTTTTCATGGACTTCTTAGCCACTGTACAAAATCACCCACATGAAGAGCATAACTTCGTTTTTAATTAAGCATCCAAATATTCTCTGAGATGTTTGACTTGGATTTAGGAGGGTGACTACTCCTTGCAAACTCAGTACAATGTGTTAGAAGTGTATGTGCCAAGATCTAACAGCTCCACCGTTGCTATTCTCTATTTATTGCCCATGGCTAAACCCCAGCAAACATGTGATTACTGATATGATTAATATGCAAAGCTGTCTTACACAAAAAGTAAATCTTTCATAATGATTTAATACATATCACTAAAAGATCTGACAGTCTCCTACAAGCAACTGCTTTCTTAGATGAAATTAAAATGTTTATGTCTGGAAAAGAGTCGACATTCAAGTGGCAAATTTGAAAAGCTACAAATACAAAATGAAATATCAAAGAGGCTACCATGTGTTTTGGTGATGAATGGCTCCCTTATTCCTATGTGTAAAATGGTGAGTTTCTTACCCATAGATAAGAACATATGATGGAATTTGAGTTACTTTTAGTGAGTGGTTAAATAAACATAAGTTTAAGTTGCATTAGCTTTTTAATATACATAGTTTCAAACAGAAGAAATGAAGCAAAAGGCATATGAGTGCCAATTTACTTCAAAATAACTTCAAATGAATTAGAGCTGATTGACTTTAAATTATACATTGTATATTAATATGTATTAGCAATTATAGAACTGGTACTAGGTAGATAGTAAGAATCTTTTTTAGTATATGATTATATCCTGGTAGAAATATGCATAGCAAGCATTGTTAGTGTTAACAATCAGTGATAAGGTTGAATCATATATTGCATATATTCATAATCTTATGTTTATAATTCTTACCTTATAAGGTGAATCTTGCAAAAGTTTGTATCAATTTGTGTCAGTTTATATGGGAAGGCTAAAACATTAAAAAACAAGAGAAAATCTGGAAAACATACTTTTTTTTTTTTACTTTTACTTCACAAAATTACATATGGTAGAATTGTATTACCCCCAAATTCCGTAAGATTATAAAAAAATGTGGACAGTGTGATGCATTAGTCAATCAATTGTGTTTCCTGTATGAAGACCTGGGTTCTGTCCTGCCTTCCCTGGCGCTGGAGTAAGGGCAACAGAAGTTGTCTCACCCAAACCTTCCAACTGTAGCACTTCCATGCATGAACTTGGGTACTTAAACCTACCTACTCTTTATGTAGCAGTCCTTGGACTCCTTAATGTTATGTTATGTTACGTTATGTTATGTTATGCTGTGCTATGCTGTGCTATGCTATGTGGAAGTGTGGTTTTCCTCGAAGCATTTAACCCAGGGTTCAAGAACATGAAAGTAAAAGGCAGAGACGCATCAAGTGCCAGCTCTTTCATCCACCTGCC
>JADRCC010568561.1:0-10649 GCA_019843855.1 Hylomyscus alleni
GCAGTGATGTCAGTGCTCGGGGATCTCCTGTCACCTACTGATGCTTGTCTGCTCTTAATGCTCTGGCCCCTTGGGCTAGCCATGCGCACTCGCTCCTTAAAGCTCAGCTTCTGACTGTGGAAAACAGAGCCCCGGTTATTCCATCACAACAAGCATCTCTCATTCCATAGGGTCGAATGCTTGGATGAAACTATAAGGCCATTTACATCAATAGGCAAGAGCGTGTTCAGCAAGTAGGAGCCAGAAATAGATTTTTTTCGTTATTGAAAAAAAAAAAAAGAACTACATTTAATCAAGGTGTTTGTATTCATTTGAGATCAGTCTCACTATTTTGGTAGAAGGAAAACGACCAGGTAGAGCACTTTGTGCCAAATTTCACAGAAGATAACAAAAAATGTTTGGAATTCACTTTAAAAATTGTTAGGTGGTTGTAGCTTTCTCCTCCATTGTTGAGTTCCTCTTCTTTGTTGGTTTGGGAGTTCTTTCTTTGGAATTCCTAAGCATCTCTACGGGTAGACATGGATGATGATTACATATGTACCTACATTCAGCATGCATTGTATATCCCAGGCAAGATTATGGTATCCATAAATTCATGCAATCTCAAAGCAATTGACAGCACTGCACACATATATTAAACACATAACACTTGACATTATGTTCTTCATTCTCGGGAAACGAAACCACATGGGGGATTGGTGGTGGTGGGGGGCAGCCTTGCCATGTAATGAATGAGGTGATTGACAGAAAGAGATGCAGTATTCACTAACACAATTTCCTGCTATGAAACAAGCTATTGATTTGCTGTGGCAGCTACTAGGAAAATCACATTTGTCTAAACCCTCTGTTTTCTGCTAATAGGTAGGATCAAGCTGCTGTGGGATGATCAAGGATGTATTAAGAACAAAATCCAAAATGAATCTTTACCCTTTCATGGTTAAGATGTGTGTCTTTTGTGATGTGCTAGGAGGAGCAGGTAGGAATTCTGGAGACATGGAATGTAGAGGTCTCTGACTCATGTGAAGACAGGAGTAACGTAGCTATCTTTTTTTTTCTTTTAAAATATATATATATAGGAATCAAATGAACCATGGAGAGTGTTATATGCCCCAACATGGTTTTCTTGTTTCACTTATAAAGCGCTGTGCTATTCATTAGAAAGCAACACACAGTTATCAAATGCGAAGGGCCCAGTGCTCTTCAGGGACTAAAGGAATAATGGGGCAATGGATCCGAGGGTGAGTCGCTTAGCACAGCTCTTGAGAGTCATGCTGCAGCCTTTGTGGGGGATGAAGGCAGCGTGCTTATGGATAAGGACTATGTGAGACCAAGTGAAGGCCTTGTCTTCTCCACTTACCGCAGTGTCCATGGTCCCCAGCTGCAGCATGCCAACAGCAAACGTGTTTAGTGGGTGTGTGTTTGGCAGCTAACAAGAGATAGTAACATTTGTTTTTTCCATGCCTACTGACTTAACCTCTGCGGTTCTAAAGAGGTACCATGTCTGATGTGAAGTTGTGTACATGGAAACAAATCAAATCATGAACAATGGTGGTCCAAGACTCTGGTTAGCACTAAAGGAGTTGACCATGCAGCTGACACCTTCTGTCCCCAAATGCAGACACAGCCACTTCCAGCACAACCAGCTGAAGGCACATGCAGGCTGGGCAGTTTTGTGGTGAGGTCACATGAGGTCAAGAGTTCTGTCCAACAACCCTGTCAGTCACAGGGTTTATCTTGACAATTGTATGATTAAATGATAGATTACATCAAACAACAGCAACAGAAAACAGCTAAAGAGCACATTGTTTTATATTCAGACTAGGTTCTCCATATCGCCCCCATATCCTTAAACTACTAAGAGAAACCTGTCGAAGAAATGGGTTAAAAATGTCTACTTTCCCTTAAAAAGATTTTAATTATAAAAATTCCAAATTTTTAAAAAAATTTCAGCGTGTCTGTACCGTAACTTAATTTTTGATGATGTAGTTCAGCAAACATATGTTTGTTTCTGCACCTTCATTTTGATAAATGGCTGGCTTAAGTAGACACAGCCAAGTGAGAACCCCAAGTGTGCTCAATGTGTTTGACCTTGTCTTTTACCTTTCTGGAATTAATGCTAACTGCATAGAAGGTTAAGTTTAAATGCTAGAAAGCTATATCTCTTGCCTATCCCAACTGAACAAACAAGAAACAGGTAAAAAATAATCACAAAAAATTAATATAGATTCTATTTTATTCCTTTTTTTAGGAATTACGATTTTAAAAGGCTTTAAAAATTTCTAAAATAAAACAGCTTCATCTTTCCCATGATTTATTTGTGATGATAAAATATTTGAGAATCATTCTTGTAACACATCATTACATCATTATCTCTACAAACTGAAGAAACATTCTTTAAATCTACACACATTAAAAATTGACATGTTAATTCTGGGTCCCATTTCCTTTCCTTTCCTTTTAAATTTAGTTTATTTATTATTATTTTTTTGCATGTATGGGCATTCTGTCTGTTTGAATGTCTGTCTGTCTGTCTCTGTACCCTGTGCATGGCTGGTGCTCAGAGGCCAGTAAAGGACACCAGATCCCCTGGAAATAGAGTTATAAATAGTTGCAAGCTACCAGATGGGTACTAGGAATCCAACCTGGGTACTGAGGAAGAACAGCCAATAGTCTTAATTGGTGAGCCATCTCTCCAGCCCTTTCTTCCTCTTTAGCATTTCCAAACCATAAAAGGATCTGCTAATGTCTAATATTAAAAAAAAGTCTAAGCTATGCATGGTAGGTACCTCATGCCTTTAATCCCAGCACTTGGGCGGCAGAGACAGGCAGATATCTGTGAGTTCAAAGCTAACTCATATACATAGCAAATTCCAGGACAACCAGGGTTCTTAAGGCTGATGTTGTCTCAGAGACCAAAGCCAAACTAGACCAAACCAAACCAAAACCTAAATTAAATTCAATAAATTACATGCTAAAAAAATGTATATTTTTTCTTTTGACACAAGAATATGAAAGTTTAGAGTGTCATCTTAACACAGAATGAGTTTTTCCCAAGAAAAAGTTTTGTTCATGTGCCCTCTAATGGAAAGTTTTCTTTGATTGATTTTTCTACATCATCTCCTCGTTGGAAATCAACAGAGCATCTTGATTAGATGTCTAGTAAACAGATTAGGTGGCTGTTATTGAAACCACACGCCAACTAAACTTGTAGACACTCCACTGGTACATAAAAAGTTTCCATTACTTTCTTGTTTTTTTTTTTTTTTTTTGTTGACATTTAAAACATGACTTTTTAGGAAGATTTTTCTGTCACAGCATTTTTTCAGAAAGCTTACCAAGGATGATCCCCAGGAGAACAAGTAAGTCTCTCTCTGGAGAAAGTAACCGAAAGGTCACAGTGGTCATTGATTGGAGCTTCTTAGTACACAACTCCATGTTCCCAGCTGAGCACCATGCTCAAGGGAGCCTGCGGAACTGCACTGCAAGGGAATTCATCCTTCTCTAGAAGCAGCTGTCCAAATCACTCTGGTGGCCCGGCATGCACTCAACTGCTAGATGCTCCTTGCCAGGAATTCTTGCGGCATCATAACTCCACAGTAATCCACTAGGGTTTA
This sequence comes from Hylomyscus alleni, assembly GCA_019843855.1. NCBI lineage: Eukaryota > Metazoa > Chordata > Mammalia > Rodentia > Muridae > Hylomyscus > Hylomyscus alleni. Next base: position 3,615 of record JADRCC010568561.1, read on the forward strand.
CAATGCCGCCGCTATTGTTATACATAATTAGTGTTTTAGCCCTTCGTAGGATAAGCACCCTACAAACTGTTGCCTCAGGCACAATATGGCAACCCAGCCACTAACAAACCAGCGCGTGCAACAGCTTAGCAGTTGAGCAGCCACCAGGAGGCGCCAACAGGCTGACTGCCAGTCCTATGCCTGCTTTTTTATTTTATTTTTGTTTTGTCCCAGTAATAAGAGTTTCAAAGCAGGCAACAGGCAACAAGGAAAATTACAAGCGCGCTGAGAATCTCATTCAAGAAGTCCCTAGGAGAGTGAGTCTATAAACAGGGCCCAGGTGTAGTGGTGGCGTAACCTGGCCATGCACCTGAGGTTAGTTGGCATTCCCAAATCTCATGTCAACAGCTGGGATGCTGGGTACCTCTGCTTCCGTGAGGTGTACATTCTGAAGAACTTCTGCTTATTACTACAGAACTTACTAGGAGTGAGGGAGATAGAGCAGTGTATTATTAAGCATTTCTCCACCAGCATAGTGCTGAAGGCTTTCTTTTTCTAAAGAAAAGCCAGCTGACTTTCTATGAGAAGACAGAATACATAAGCAGTAAGCGCTCTGCAGTTCAGTTGTGCTGCCTGAGACACGGCCAATGCTCCTATGGTTAGGCTGTAACAATGAGACTGGAAATAATAAGCATAATGAGTGATGAGATATGTGTCAGGATCTGTTTCATATGAAATGGGGAAAATCAATATCACAGAGTTCAGCAATTTCTGTATTAAATATCAATGATTATAGTATAAGTAATAGGGATCCAAAATTTCAGGAAATTTATGATTGAATATTTCCATAAGTCAACAAAGTAGATAACAGTTGCTTTGAAGTTAAACACACACACACACACACACACACACACACACACACACACACACTTTCTCTCTCTCTTGATTTGTGTGGAGCTGAAGTTATAGTTAGTATATAGGTAAATAGTTGTCAGCTTGAATACCTGTTCAAAAGTAAAGAGGAGAAAGGACTCTAGCATAGTACTTTGTAACGATTAAAACAATCGCATATTTATTAAGTCCTTGACTGTTTATAAAAGAGTAAATCCTTTCCTTCTAAAAATAACGTGAACAGATGGAAAGAGTCTTTTTAAACAATCCAATATTTGCCATTAAGGGCCAGAGATGATTATGTGGGGAGGAAAGTCAAGTTTGGTCTCACTGAGTTTAGCTTAATGATACATGCAGATCATTCACGACACACGAAAAGAAAAAAGTAGTAGAAAAATAAAAGCAGAAGAAAAGGACAAACACACAGCCTCTTCCACAAGGGCTCTAGAGTCCTTTTCCAGGAGCCACAGAATTGGACCAGAATACACTGGAGTGGTTTGGACAAAGCACTTAATGGGCCACAGTATAATGTCCTGAGATACCTGTGCCTTAACACATATGACATGCATTTTAAATCAGCCTTACTGGTGCTTGCTAAAGCAATCTTAGATAGTCAGCTGCCTTAGAAGGCCAAGGCAGTGTTAGGGATGCTTGGAAGATGGAAAATAAGGCCATGTAACTGAAGCAGGTTACATAGTCAGCCATCGCTCACTAAGAAGACAAGAAAAACAGACAGGAAGAAACAAAACTTTCTTATATCAGTGCAGTAGCTTGCTGTCCACTCTCTGAAGTCCTAGTCAAGGAGGAAGGGGGGAAAGATAGGAATTCTAGGTCAAAATACTGTGGGAGGATGGCCAGATGGGTTCAGACATAAACTCTTCTCTGAAAAGGACAATGTACTCCATTCAGAGAAGTACTGTCCCACTTAAAAATGAACTGCGAATGTTACTTAAGGGAGATTTCATTAGAATGGAATCAATAAACACACCAACATGGATTTTCAATTAAAACTATCCCAATGGGAAGACAGGGCAAAAGAAGAGTAACAGAATAATAACACTAAGGAAGATGGAATTACAGTCTAAGTGGAGAGGTACAAGGCCCTGTATTCAAAGTAGCCAAGGAAACGTTATTTCCATCACTCTCCACTTGAGCAATAGCTATAAAAATCTTCTCTTCGATCTTTTAGTTTGCAGTTTTAAATTAAAAAAAAAAATGTATCAATCACAGTGTTTCTTGGCCTGGGGTAGAAGAAACTTTGTTTAAAGCATATCTCAACTTCATAGAAAGTAAAATTTCTCTTTTTAATGAGACGCTGCAAAGCAGTGAACATAATTAATCAAGGGTGATGTATGTTTGACCTGCATTCATTTACATTCTGTGGTGTCCTCTGTGGACAGGGCTCTTCTTGAGTGCTGGGGCCAGCGGCCTGTGAGAAAGGTAATGCCCACAGTAGTGAGCTCATCTGAGGTTTATAACAGAAAGAAAGGCCAAGAGATTCCAGACTCTGAGGTATCCAAAGGATTAAAAGAAAATCAGCTCCTCCGAGGGCTGACACTTGTCTGTTCTGTTTGTCGAAACCACATCAGTAACCAAATGGCTGACCATGAAGTCAGCAAAAGGCTCTGCAGCTGGGTAGTGCCAATTAATTTATCCATTTGAAATGAGGTCAAGCATTAATTAATATTATTCCTAACCCAGAATTGCTCTTCTCCAAGGGAGAGCTTCGCTATAAACACATTTTCTGTTGTGGATACTTTGCTTCAGTAAGGACAGATTTATTACATTTTATGATGGTGCTGTTGTTATTGCCATTATGACAGTCTTTCTGCATTCATTATTTGAATATTATAAATTGTCACGTCTATGGAGCACCTGGGAGAAGCTAAGGCAATAATAGAAAGGGAGTTTCAATGCGTTTCATTTTTTTTAATAGCATGTGTCAATTTAAAAGGAAAAAAAAAAGAACCTTCCAGCTTACTTCCTATGATTCTTACAGTATCTTGTTTTTAATGACTTATTTTCGACTAAGTTATATGTGTGTGTATGTGCAGGTATGTGAGCTTCTTTAGTGCAGTGACTAAAGAGGCCAGAAAGGAATGTGGAGGATCCCTTGGGGCTGCAGTTAGAGATGTGAGCTCCTGACGTGGATGCTTGGGAATGAATGTGTGTGCTCTGCACGAGTCGTACATGCTTATAACTGCTGAGCACAGTTTGTTCTTCTTAGTGGTGTTTTTCAAAAAGTACTTGGAGTCAGGGAAATTTTATTCTTCCAATCAAGGATAATGTATTAAGCACATTTTCTATCTTATCACCTTGTGTGGGAGATTCAATAAATAATTGGGGAGTGGGTCTCCCAACAATAGGAGCAGGGGCTGTTTCTGACTGTTGCCTGCCATCAGATCTCCTTCACCTGGCTGGACTGACTGTTCTGGTCAGGCCTCAGTGGGAGAGGATGTGCTTAGTCCTGCTTAGACTTGATGTCCCAGGGCAGGTGGGTACCAAAGCAGGGCTTCCCCTTCTCTCAGAAGGAGAGGGAGTAATGGGGGAAGGGACATGTGAGTGGGACTGAGAGGAGAGTGGGAGGGGGCTGCTACCAGGATGTAAAAATGAATAAGTAAGTAAATTAATGTGTGTGTGTGTGTGTGTGTGTGTGAGAGAGAGAGAGAGAGAGAGAGAGAGAGAGAGAGAGAGAGAGAGAGAGAGAGAGAGAGAGAGAGGAGCTTGAGAAATTGAGTGGTGATATAGGACTGGTTTCAAGGTTGTTTTTGTCAAATGTTCAATGCCTGCAGAGAAACAGAGTTTTATCATGCCATTCTTCAAGTCATAAACCTAGTCAGGTGGTTCCGTACACATTCAGATCTACAAGTGAACTAATTTTAACATCATTAGTAACAAGTCTGTTGAATAGATTTTAACATTTTAGACAGACATGATAATTTTCCTGATATACTAACCTTGGGGAATATATCTTCTGTTGTTGCTATTACTGGCTCAAGGTAACCCCTGCCCTCCTGATTGCTAAAGAGGCCATGTTTATTCAAGCATCTATACATTATCTATAATTTCCTCTTCACTTGTCAAAGTTTCATTTTGGAGGACGAAACTAAGAAAGGTGACCCTTTCCTCTAGTTCTGCAACCCATGCTATTAGACGAATCACCCTCTGGATAAACTGTAGATAGATCATTCTGAGACCAAGCCTTTTAAATATCACTGGAAAGTAAACTCAACTCTCAGATGTCTAGGTAATGATGGTGTTTGGCCCAAAGACCAAATTTCCCTTCGGTTAGAAATATCTTTTGAAGAGAAAAACTCATTGGGTTGATACTTTCTGTAATCATCACTCATGGACACCCAGCATCCTTTGCTTTAAGTCTTTCCTTCTGACATAAGAGAGGGTTCTGAATACATTAACTCATCTGCAGAGGGAGAACGTGTGTCTCATAGGGTATTGAGCACCTGCCAGCATGGACATCTTAAGTCTGGGAAAAAAATTTTTAAAGTGTTAATTCAGCAATGGCTAACACAGTCTTGTCACTCCAGAGGAAGTTTCAGAACTAGTCAAGTACTATATAAACATTTTACAGTTGATGTCATCATAGGCCCTCCCTAGAAGCTAGCTCAGGGCATGAGAGCATCTTGCTTTCTCTTTACTTAAGCAAATGGCAATGACAGGAAAAAATATAATCATTTCCAGTTTCTTGTTGCTTCTTCCTGTTACTACTTATATTTCACTGTGGGGGTATACAGCCTTGCCTTTCAGGCTTGGCTCCCCCTTCCAGACCTTTCCTGCTACTTCTTACTTATGACTCTCATCTTCTAGGTTTTTCTAGAAGGAACAGCCATGAAGCATCTGAGGAAAGTGTAGGAGAGGTCTAAAGATGAAATCTTTTATGTGGAACTCATAACCCAAGTAAACCTTATTGCTCTCTGGGCTGGAGATACCCCACACAGATGGTTCTTGCCTCTTGCTTTATTGTACCTCTTGCCAAATTAAAAAAAAAATAAGAGAAAAATTTCTTATCTCAGGAAAAGCACTCTAATAGAGGAAAGTCTATCCTAGATTTCTGTCCATTGAGAAACAATATCTTTCTCCTACTAGACCTTTCAAACTCTATTTGAATACTTGGGAAGGACTTCTGTTTGGGATAGTGGCAGGTAAGAATAATCAAAGACCGTGATTATTTCGCCCCTGAACATTCCAGGCTTTACAGATTGTTAAAAGGCACTGAGTGGGTTAGGGAAAAAAATGCTTCTATTCCCAAGGAGGGAAAAAAGAATCGATAAAACCCAGTAAACTGTACAGGCAATCTTGTGAAAGGTCACTTTTAATCGTCTTGCATTTGTTGATCGATTTTACTCATGAGGCACATTTGAAACACCGGTTAGGCATCTGATTTATAAATAAACATGTAGCAGAAGAGAGATCACAAACCTGCTTGATGCCTCCCCTTGTTCTTTCCTTCAGGTGCGTGCAGACAGAAGAGAAACGATGATAAGCCAGTGAGTACATTTATAGCATTTGATAATGGCCCAGATGGGAGACAGGGTAATCAGGTCCCTTTAACTAACCCCCTTTAAAGTACAGTCCATAGAAGCAATGCTATTTATAATAACTGCACACAGCTTTCAAACATATGTTCTTTGTGGCAGATCTGAGACAGCACAACATTACTTGGCAAGTCCAGTACGGCACCCACACAGCAGAATATCACACACTGTTTAGTTAAGAAACTATGGTTCTGGTTGAAGAAGCTTTGGCAAAGGCTCCCAGAGTGTTGCTGATTTCAATATGGCTGCGGTCCCCGTGTCTTGGGCAAGCCCTGGAGGCATTAATCTACGACTGTTGTCTTGTTCTTGAGTCACTTACTGAGGTAGATTTTCTTTTCTTATATGAAGAACGAATTTTCTTGCAGTAAATAAAGTGCACAGAAAATCTATCTGAGCTCTTGCAGCCCACTGTTGGGTGACATTTGCAGTCACTCGTTAGGGCGTGGTGTAAGGGAGCACTTCGGCCAATGAATTGTGAGCTCAGGGAAGACACAGGGTGTCTTCCTTTCCTGTGTGTCTTAGAGTTGCAGCTAAATGGGAAGGCATTATGTCAGATAGTGTCTAAATGGTGACTTCTCAAAGTACCGTATAACATCCCCGAGGCTTGCTAATGTCCTACAACTTCTTAAAATATCCGAATCATTCTTTGAAATACCATCTATTTCCATGGGGTTCACGCTTTGTGTAGCCTTCATTCATTTTGAGAGGAAAAGTCAGGAAAATACTTGCCTCCATAAATCCCCCTCTCATTAAAACAAAGCTTTGAAAGGGAGATCTCTGATGTACAGTATACATGAGAGGAAAACTATGGCCTGGAAGGGAAAGAAACTTCTCTATAATCCTGGCATGTGTGAAGAGGGCTCAGGGGGCCAATTCTCTCTGCATTTCCCAGACTCCAAGAGTTGTTCTTAGACTCGTCTTCCACCTTACTCTTTGATATGAGCTTGGGGAGTGAGATCAACTAAACACATTCCCAGAATATTTCCAAGCACTGGTCTTTTGTTATTTATCCACAATAATGTTATCGCAAGTGCTGGTGATGGTAGAGTTGACAATGATAATTTCTTTAACACCATAGCCCCCAATGAGCCCTAAGTTGCTTTCCTGTCTACATTTCTCTTTAAAGCTTTATGTTCATTTTACAAAATTTCCTTTTACTGTCTATTTTTGACATCTTTGAGTGCCTAGTACCTAAGCCATGAGATCAACTTATTCTGGTTTTCCCTGACTGCTTCCTGCTTAGTCTCAGAAACACAACCTTGTGCACATTAAGTGTTCAGTGAACACTTGCAGAATGGCTACACAGATGAGTGGATGCTCTCTCATTCAGAGTCCTTACGTTCTGAATGTTGAGGAGAAACCTACCATGCCGACGTAAAGAAGTTTCAGTCTTTTGCATTGCATCAGCTTGCATTCAGAAAGCTAGTTAATTTTAAGTGAAACCATTCTGTAGCTTATTGTAAATTATTCATTTCATAAACAAAAACTTGATTGAAGAACGTTTTCTTTCTAAAGCAAAGGTTCTGAACTTGGTTTCAGGGAGTCTGAGAGTATATTAAATTTGTAGGCATAGTTCTGATTGTGTTTGTGTGTGTGTGTGTGTGTGTGTGTG
>JADRCC010568567.1:0-24257 GCA_019843855.1 Hylomyscus alleni
AAAAAAAAAACCTAAACAAACAAACCTCTCTTCCCTCCTCTTTCCCCCTGTTCATCAACTCTCTCTTTTTTTTCTTTTTCTTTTGTTTACAAGGAGAGGCTTTTCTGCCTCCCATGCTGTAACTGGAAGTTGCCTCACCAGATTTCCCTTCCCTGACTGGGAAGTTGTTGGGCCCACACAGGTGTTTGTTTCTCTGGCTAGCACACGTGAGGCTAGCAAGAGCCCCTTCTCAAAGGGACACACATATATTCTTCAAGTTTAATGCTTTCTGTTTAATAGCTAAAATTTCATTTTTCTTTCAAATTTTAAATTACTTTTAAATTTTAACATTTTGTAACTGTATTCATAAAGCCTGGATCTCTTGGACATCATTAGTAATCTGTTTCTCTTATTTTTACCTTCTCACATTTACTCTTATTGTCCTGAATGTCATCTAGAAAAGCCATAAAAAAGGGGCAAAAGAGATGTATTGGGGAAAGGAGATAATGAAAGATTAGAGGCAGGGAGGTAGAGAAGGAGAGAAAAATGGTGACTCAAAGGATTTCCAAAGGCCCCAGTGTGAAGAGCATGTAAGGCTAAAAGCCAGGCAGAATCTTAAAAGTGAATATTAAGTGACATATTGAAGAGCATATAAGGCTAAAGCCAGACAGAAACTTAAGAGTGAATATTAACTGACATTCTGAAGAGTGAAGTAAGCTTGCAGTAGCTAGATAAGGTTAGAGCCTCCCCACAGCTAAGAGGGAATGGAGACCCCAGTGACATAAGAAACTAGATAACCAGACCTTGGTCTAGAGGGACCAAGGCCCAGATAACTAGGCCCAGAAGGGTATAAAAACCCAGGCCAGAGAGTAGCAAGTTGCATTCAGAATGGCTTCCTGCTGAGTCCATGTCGGATGCCCTGCTGAACTCGAAAAGCAGACCTGAAACTCCATGCTGTCATCAGAAGAACTGAAGTCAGACTGAGGAGCTGAGACACGTCTGAGCCCGGACCAAGGAGAGACATCTCCGTGTGTGCCAAGTTGTATGCCTTAGTGCTATATTCATTTATGTTATGCTTATATCTTAGTGCTATACTCATTTATGTTATGCTTACAACTAATTGTGATGCTGTGCTTGTTGTAATTCACCCATGATACTCGCCATAGTGGCAGCAGTCTTCGGACTGTCCTGCTTCCTGTGGTGCTGTATTTGCTTTGTAACCTCTGATAGTGTAATTAATAAGAGCATTCCAAAATCCAACCAACCGCCTCTGTCTGTAATTTTAATCAGCTCCCCAGGCGAGACTCTGTCTCTGCCTGCAAGTGCTCGTGACAGCCAGGCACTAGCTCCACCATTTTCTTTTCTTTTCCTAGCTCTATCTTTTGCCCTTCAAACAAACTGAGGTCCTGCAGGGATGTCCAGAAACCAAGATGTGGTGATAGATTCAGCAGAGGCTGTGTAAGAATTGAGCAAACAGGGACCCTTCATAAAAACACCAGGAAGCCAGAAATGTCCATTGAGCTTAAAGTCAGAGAGCTTCAAAAGAATTTACTGAATAAACATCCATCCCCAGGAGATGCCCTAATTGCAGGGAGTAATTTTCGGTTCTCAGTAGGAGGTGGATCTCTCCCCTCCCCTTCTATATGCAACAGGTATCTCCTCCTCACCTAGGGCACAAAGGGCAATGGAAACAAAGAACAATGAGCTCCACCAATGAGAGATAAGCAACTCACGCTGCAAACCTATGTTTTAAAAAGGTATAAAAAGTGTGTGCTTTTGTTCCTCATGGTCACCTTTGCCCCGATTGCAGGATGACCCCAGTATACTGGATCATTATTAAACCTCTTGCTTATTGCATCGATATCTATCTCTGTGTCATTGTCAGTGGGTCGACATCCTGGACATAAGACTCAGCTCTCCGAATCTTACAGCTGAAGGACCCAACTTTTTCCAGGGGAAAGAGAGATCAGCATAGGCAGATTGCCAAGAGGGAAGGCCTGTGCTGATACAGAAAGAACCAGTATCAGACAGTGGTGGAAATCTAAATGTTAGTGGGGAATTAGAGACATTTGAAATCAAAGTGTTGACAAGGTCAGTGATGGAGCTGCGGCCTTTGCAGGTCTCATGGTGGAGTCTGGATCTGAAGGAGGAGTGAGAATACTCATACTGGGGCCCATAGGGGTCACTTGAGGACACACTCACCTTCCTATGACTTTTAATCCTTCAACTTGAAGAGTAATGGCTTTTCCGTCTCCTTCATAGTCTTTTCTCCCATTTGAGGTTTTCTAGTATGGATTCAAATTCAAAGAGTTCATATCTGCAAAAGTAACTTTATTTGTACTCATGTTCCTATCTCCCATCCCAGTCATCACACCATGGGCAACTCTTTGTTGAGTGAGACAATGTTTACCTCTCCCATGGAAAAGATGACAGGAGATCACACACAGAAAAACCTATTGTACACATACACACACACACACACACACATACACAAACACACACACACACACCTACTGTACACACACATATTCTGTGTGCCAAGGTGATTGTACTCAACTGACTTACTCTCTTATGGAGTCTATATTTGTGTCCCTGGGATTATGCCTGAAAATGAGGCTGCCCTAGAGAGCCTACTGTTTTATGTGTCACAAGTCAAGACCCTGGCACCAAGAGAGACATACAAGAGGGCTACCACTTTACTTCTTCCATGACTTATTTTTCTTGCAGGCTGTTTCAGAGGCTACCTCATTTCCTGTTTTGGCAGCAGATGCTTTATGTGATGCTGTTAGAGGGTAAATGGGTGAAAGAAGACATAACTGTTTACCCTAACCCCAGAAGACTTGGCTGTCTTATCTCCTTAAGTTTGGATCTGACTTTGGGACTTACTTCCTCTGGTCTTCTCCTTCTCTGTGGATTTTTCCCATTCTTCAGACATTTTCCTAGAGTGAATTAGGATTCAGGGAGATCTGTCATGTTGACATAAAGGATTATATTTCATTAAAGAGATTTCTCCCAGTTTTCATCTCTAACACTGGCTACCCAAATCCCCAGGATCTTTTCCTGAGACCTCTTGTCTAGTTCTCTTCGTCCTTTCACCCTCAGTCCCAGAAAGCTACTGTAGGGAGGGGAAAAGACTCACCTTTCCATGATCCTAGGGTAGAAGCAATCTCTGGGTCATCTATAAAGGAGGGAAGAGGGAACATGTCAAATAGAGTGCAGTGGTTAAACCCTATTCTATTGACTGCACAGAATTCCATGAGCTCAGGACTAGCCCTGGAGAGATGGGAATGTAATCTCTGCTATGCTTGGATTCTACTATAAATGCTTTTAGACATATTTGAATCCCTCTCTCTGATATTTCCTCTGGCCTCAGTTGCTCATAATGTCCCCATGAAAATAGAATCATTCTTTCATTCTCTTTGATAAGTTATTAGGCATGCAAGTCTTATGATAAAAAGGAAAGAATCTGTTGTGATCTATTGTGGTGATGGATAGTGCTAGGAAAGAAAAAACTCAGGAGGTTGTCAACAAAACAAAGCAAAACAAAGGAACTCCTCCTATTCTGTGGTTTCAGTAAGGTAATTCTGAGGAGATGCATATAGAGAAGCAAAGGAAAAATGTTTGAAAATTGGGTGGAAGGGCTAGTTGGCACTGGCTGGGTGAAAGGTCAGGATGAGGAATATGGAGAGGGATATGTGAAAGTCTTGGTGGTGTGTAGTATGAATTTTGGATTTTTTAAAAAAAATCCAGTTATGTTATATGTATGTTTTTGTTTTAATCCTGGTATGGGATATGGGGCTGCTTCAGTTTGTTCACTGCCATTAATTATGATTGTTGCATGGTCTATGGGAGTGGCTGATTTTTTGCCAGCTGTAGATAGTTTAATTCTGGGAACTCACCCAGGATATAAATGGAAGAGCTCTGAGAGGTTCTGTGGTGACTGCTGCTCCCCCCACTGCTGCTGGTTCATGCTGCTGCCGCTTTTGCTGTTGTTATTTTAGATTGCTGATTTGATGTTGCATTTTCTGGATTTCTGGATAGTCTGACAATGAAGACTGGATTTACCCCTAGGAATCCAATGCCCTTAATTATTGGGAAGTAGTCTAAAGAGGACTAGACCACCTTTCCACTCTAACTTTCTTTCTTTCCAACCCAGTGTTATAGGTTGGAAGAAATTGGGGTGGAATAAGGGTTGGAAAGGTGGAAGGTATAAGAACCCAATAAAATAGCCAAAAATATGTGCTGACAAGTTGCACCCAACATGGAGTTAGGCAGAATGGGAAGCAGCAGAGGTAGCAGGATATGAAAGAATGGATACTCTGTTTCAGAACATCAGCAAAAAGTTTATTATGGCTTCTGCAGCTGGAACCCTACCCCATGCTCTGCTTTGCTTCCACAGGGGATTTTTTTTTTTATTTTTCTCTTTTCTTCCTCTTCCTTCTCTTCTTGTATTCTGTTTCAAAAATGTTGAGAGAATGGTTGAACAATTGAGAAAGTTGTGAATTGGAGAAAAAAATGGGTGAAATAGGGAAGTCAGAAGGGTCACTCTATTCTCTCATTTTTTGAAAGGGTTGAAGATTTGCCTGTGCAACTGGAGAGGTCACAGGTGGAGATGAAAGCACTTGGGAAGTGAGTAATGCTGGAGAGAGGAGAAGAAAAAGGTTCAGAGGGATGAAAGATGAGCAGATTGGGCTAGAAGGCAGATCTCTGCCTCACCCTATACCATGCCCTTTCGGTTTTCAAGTAATTACAGCCCTTGGGTGGGGTGAGGAGCCAGGCATATGGGGAGAAGAAGCCTGTGCAGGGCAGCTCAGGCACTAAGATCAACAATTGACAAATGGGAACTCATGAAACTGCAAAGCTTCTGTAAGACAAAGGATACTGTCAATAAGACAAAATGGAACCCACAGATTGGGAAAAGATCTTCACTAACCCTACATCCAAAAGAGGACTAATATCCAAAATATACAAAGAACTCAAGAAGTTAGACACCAGAAAACCAAATAACCCAATTAAAAAATGGGGTACAGAGTTAAACTGAGAATTCTCAACTGAGGAATCTCGAATGGTGAAGAAGTTCTTAAAGAAATGGTCCCTGTCTGGGCTGGTGTCCTGAGCAGACTTTGGGTGCCAAGTCTGCAGCCAGTCCCACAACACCCAGAGGAAGCTACATCCCAGGTGCTCTAACAAGCCCAGGATCGGAGGTGAGGAGGACACAACATCTATCCCAACACCTGGTGTAACTGGGACCAGGAGGACCCAGGCACACAGGAACTCTGCCAGCGCAGTGGCACTGGTTGCTTCCAGTCTGTCTGGGCTGGTGGCCAGAGCAGACCTTGGGCGCAAACTCCACAGCCAATACCACAACACCCAAAGGAAGCTCCACTCCCAGGTGCTCTAACAAGCCCAGGATCACAGGATCCCAGAAGCACAGAATTGAAGAGACAGCTTGACTCTGAGGAGTTCTGACACAACAAGGATCACAGGAAAGACAGGCTTCAGTCAGATATAGCAAGGACAGGTAGAATGAGAGATAACCAGAAGGGGAGGGGGCAAGCATAAGAAAATAAACAACACAAACCAAGGTTACTTGGTATCATCAGAACCCAATTCTCCCATCATAGCAAGTCCTGGACACACCATCACACTGGAAAAGCAAGATTCAGATATAAAATCACTTCTCATAATCATGATGCAGGACTTTATGAAAGACATAAATAATTGCCTCAAAGAAATACAGGAGAACACAGGTAAACAGCTAGAAGCTCTTCAAAAGGAAACACAAAAATCCCTTAAAGAATGACAGGGAAACACAATCAAACAAATGAAGGAAATGAGCAAAACCATCCAGAATCTAAAAATGGAAATAGAAACAATAAAGAAATCAGAAAGAGAAACAACCCTGGAGATACAAAACCTAGGAAAGAAATCAGGAGTCATAGATGCAAGCATCACCAGCAGAATACAAGAGATAGAAGAGAGAATCTAAGGGGCAGAAGACACCATAGAAAACATTGACACAACAGTCAAAGAAAATGCAAAAAGCAAAAAGCCCCTAACCCAAAAGATCCAGGAAATGCAAGACACAATAAGAAGACCAAAACCTAAGGACAATAGGTATAGAAGAGAGTGAAGACTCTCAATGTAATGGGCCAGTAAATATCTTCAAAAACATTATAGAAGAAAACTTCCCTAACCTAAAGAAAGAGATGCCTGTGAACATACAAGAAGCCTACAGAACTCCAAATAGACTGGACCAGAAAAGAAATTCCTCCTGTCACATAATAATCAAAACACCAAATGCACTAAACAAAGAAAGAATATGAAAAGCAATAAGGTCAAGTAACATATAAAGACAGACCTATCAGAGTTACACCAGATTTCTCACTAGAGACTATGAAAGCTAGAAGATCCTGGGCAGATGTCATACAGACCCTACAAGAACACAAATGCCAGGCCAGGCTACTATACTCAGCAAAACTCTTAATTACTATAGATGGTGAAAACAAGATATTCTATGACAAAATGAAATTTATAGAATATCTTTCTACAAATCAAGACCTACAAAGGATAATAGATGGAAAACACAAATATAAGGAGCAAAACTATACCCTAGAAGAAGCAAGAAAGTAATCCTTCAACAAACCCACACAAACCTAATTCCACCTCTTACAACAGGAAGTAACAATTACTTTTTCTTAACATCTTAATATGAAAATTTATATTACCAACATATCCTAATCAATTGAAATCTAAAAGTATGAGGAATTAGAAATTTGTTGACTGTCATCCAATGGTCTCTCTAATTTGGTAATTGGAGAAATAGATCCAATATTGTACAATCCATATACTCTTTCTGCTCATTTGTAGGGAACAGTGTCTTGCTGTGTACCACATAATGGTCTTGAAATCTTGCTTCTCATATCTCAGCCTCTCTATTAGTAGTACTGTTTATTTCATGTTTTTACACTATACTATGGTTTTCAGAACAGTTTATATAATTCAAAAGTATTTATACATCCAAAAGAAAAGTAGACAATTAACTTGGGAGGTGGCTTGTAAGAGAACAACAAAGAATGAGACTGAATGCTTTGCTTGATGTTTGTAACTATTGTATCAAGTTTGAAGAAGAGGACTTTTTAAGTTACTCTTTCTCTGAGAGGAATGCTTTTCCAAATTATCATAGCCAATGAACCAGATTCTTACCCTCACCTAATCTGTACCACACTCCAAGCAGAACCATTGTTCATTGTAACAGTTGGTGAATAACTTCATGGATAGACCATCTTAATATACACACCATTTCTTAAATGAATGTAACCTGTTCTCTGTGGCCTGAGAATAAAGTCACTTATTCGAGTCAAAGATCTTTGACCATAGCAGAAAGTCTGTATCCAAAAATCATGCCTACAATTCATTCCTTGGCTCAGCAGAACTGTCAACTCTCAGCTTAGCTAAGATGGAGGTAAAATCCTTTGGTGATGTGAGGGTCATTGAAGTACAGCCTTATTACATGAAATCCAATGTCTAAAATTTGTTTTTATTTTGGGCTTGTACCATTGTAAGAGCCAATATTTTAAGCTCTACTAAGTACAAAACAAACAAACAAACAAACAAAAAGACTTTATATATTTATGTTAATTTAAAAAATACTAGTAGTGATGTATTTTTTAAGGTTTTTTTCAATTTTAAAATATACAGTTAATATGTTTGGAGTTATTTAAAATTTATATTGAGAAAAATGTATATATTTTCAGTATTGCTGTAGACAAGCATCTACATAAGACTGTTCAATTGATTGTTGTTTTATATCAAACTGTTGCTGGCCAGCAGCAACGATGGAATGGGTTCTCTGGTATGGAGTCAGGGACCTGGCAAACCATATTTTGTTACCTTAACCACGTGGAAGATTCGGAAAATTAGCCAACACAGGTGTGTGTTAATCAGCCATCTTTCATTCAATTCTCCTTTGTTACAAGTGAAACCAGGCAGGGTAGGTAAGCCAAAACCTCTCCCACAAGTTCATCAGCAACCTGGCCCAATCAGCAAATTCTTCTTCAGTCTTTGGAGGCGGGACTTCCAGTGTAACTCGAACTTGGAAGCATGGCAATTAGCAGGAGGTGGGCAGAGAGGTGTGGCCATCCTTGGCAGGCGGGATCTGAAGAATCAGCCCTTAGGCAGGAGGGTCACAGTTCTTCCTTTTTTATTTAGTAAACAGCAGGACAAAGGCATAGTCATGTGGCACAGTATGCATGGGGATTTTTATGGCGCTTTGATGGATATGACCTGCGTATAATATATTCTATTGGCTAGCATCTTACCCGTCATTGGGATCACACACAGCTAGTTTGACCCTATAAACCATGTTTATTACGTGTTTTCTTTTTATCTTAAACAAAAACACACAGCCACTTGGCACACGTCCCTGTCTTAGGTTGATACCGTCAGAGACTTAGCCCGATGAAATAGGTCTCCAAGTCATACCCTTCATCCGTGTAGCTAGTGCCAAGACATACCCTTATTGCATGCAAAGTCCAGAAGCTGCCACAGTTCCATTTTCAAGTATTTTGTGGAAAAAACATAAATATTTCCTCTTTTTGAGGTCATTAAAAATATCTGGACATAATTATGTCTGGAGGTAGGGTGTCAAGTCAGGCATCTAAACTTAAAATTAAAATTAAAAGGTAAGAATTAAATAACATGTACAGGGATACAACATTCTTTTATTCTGTTATTAAACCGAGAACAATGTGCTCATTTAATATGTTTTGAGAGTACGAAGAAATTTTCTCACTTCTATGTTTGACTGTAACTAACACACTGAAACTGGCCGAGCTGGGGCCCGAGCCCCTCCGCTGTTTTTTCACCCGGGCAGGTGGTGTAACTGGCCAGGATTAACTAGCACAGAGCCACTGCATTGCTCGAGCTCGTCCGAGCCGCCCGAGTGGGCACAGGAGAAAAGAAACCTCCAGTTGCCAGCCTGCCAGCCTCGTTGAGCTGCCTCGCAGTGATTTTTCTGGAGCTGAGTTTTTGCCCCTGGCTATTGCCTTTATTAGTAAAATATTTCCGATGTGTGCCACCATGGCCCGACTCTGGGCTCATCTGCCACCTGCCCATGCTCATGGAACAAAGGAAACCTCTTACTAGGCCCACGCCTAGCTGCTGCTCTGCTATGCCCACGCTGCAGAGTCCCCAAGCTGGATCCCCTCTGCCCTCTGCCTGGGCGGGCAAGGTGGCTGGCCGGGATCAGCTGGCGTGGAGTTGTTGGCTTGTCTGCCATCTGCCATTGGCACAGGGCGGGGGAAGCCTCTGGCCATGCCACGTTGCCGATAGCTGCATCTGGTCAAGCAGGGGGGGGGGCGTCGGGTCTGTGCTCAGCTCCCGCACCATCTGGGCTGAGCAGTTGCCCTGCTGGGCGAGACATGGGCATGTCTTTGCCACGGGCTCTGGCCCGCCTGGCTCCCATGCTATCACTGCTGCTTTGCCGTGGCCTGCTACCCAGGCAGCTGGAGCAACTGGCCAGGGCCAACCTCCACAGAGCCGCCGTGCAACCCGACCGGCTATCCCGCCGCCCATGATGGGCATGGGACAAAGGAAGTCTCCGATAGCAACACGCCCTAACTGCTTTGGCCCATCCTGTCCGGCTACCGCTGCCCGGCATTTGCCCGCTGTGGCCCACTGCCCGCCCAGGGAGCCGCTTCCCTGCAGGGGGGGCATGGCTCTGCGGGCACTAGGCCACCAGGTCAGGTCAGCTGCAAACTGGATGCGGCCCGCTCCCCCAGCTAGGCAGCATCTCCCCACTGATGTGCGTGGAGCTGCATATCTTGGGACAGCAAGCAAAGGAATGCAAGCTCCTATTTACTGAGATTGGTCAGGGCAGAAAGTCAAGTGCCGGCGTGCTCTGCTGTAAGTGGGCAGGGTCTCTGCAGCCATGTTGCCCATGTGTAAAACCTCTCAAGACAAGAACGCAAACAAAGGACTATCATTCACTCAACAAGACACACACATAAATACATGTAAACATACGACATAGATTAATAACCAGGAATTCTCCTGAAATAGCCACAGGGAGCTAGCCTATGCATGGCCCGCTTTGACCTGTGTAGCAACTCCACTTCCTGGCAGGTGCTTCCATTCTGTTCGCTCTCCTGCCTTGGAGCCTACTAGTAGAAAGGGTTGTCCCCACCCCTGTCCAGCTGCCTGTTCTCGGTCCTGGCTGTACATTTCTAAAAATGGGAGACCACCGCCAGGCCAGCATGGTCTCAATTTACCCCGGCAATCCTGCCGTTTTACCCTTATATTTTAAGAGAATCTCTGTCTCTTTCTGCTCCAATCCAACCCTACATTGGGCGCCATCTGTTACTGGCCAGCAGCAATGATGGAATGAGTTCTCTGGTATGGAGTCAGGGACCTGGCAAGCCATATTTTGTTACCTTAACAACGCAGAAGATTCATTAAAAATTAGCCAACACGCCGGGCGGTGGTGGCGCACGCCTTTAATCCCAGCACTCGGGAGGCAGAGGCAGGCGGATTTCTGAGTTCGAGGCCAGCCTGGTCTACAGAGTGAGTTCCAGGTTAGCCAGGGCTACACAGAGAAACCCTGTCTCAGAAAAAAAAAAAAAATTAGCCAACACATGTGTGTATTAATCAGCCATCTTTCATTCAATTCTCCTTTGTTACAAGTGAAACCAGGCAGGGTAGGTAAGCCAAAACCCCTCTCACAAGTTCGTCAGCAACCTGGCCCAATCAGCAAATTCTTCTTCAGTCTTTGGAGGCAGGACTTCCAGTGTAACTCGAACTTGGAGGTGTGGCAATTAGCAGGAGATGGGCATAGAGGTGTGGCCATCCTTGGCAGGCGGGATCTGAAGAATCAGCCCTCAGGCAGGAGGGTCACATCAAACAACTTTTATAGTACTCATTTTTATTGTTTTAATACTTTATAAATTTTAAAGAATATGACAAAAAATTATTGTAGGTACTGAAGGGGGATCTCGGGAGGAGTTGGGGTACAAGACGGAAACAAGAATGTGATTTAATTCTATTTACTTAAAATGTTTTTAAATGTTAACAAATTCAGATAAATTGAAATCATTTATCTTTTCTCATCATAATGCAATAAAACTTAAAAAAAAAAAAAAGAAATTGTCAACACCTGTCTCGTGCCCCCCGGGGTACCCTGACCTGCAGGGATAGGAGGCACGACACTTCAACCCCTTCCTAAATGATTTTGAACCAGGCCTTTTATTTGTTGTAAGGGAATAGATACATTAGGTAAGGGGAAAATGAAACAAAACGTTACAAGAGATTAAAAGGGAGGAGGAACAGCCTTTATGCTGAGTGAATGTTAATTGTTACTAAGTTCTGAGCCTATAGATAAACCCATGCCAATATTACAGAGAAAATCTGAGACCCCAGAGCTAAAACCCCAAGGCAAAATTATCCCAAAGCAAAATGCTTCTAAGCCAGAGAATGCCTTCTAAGCAAGTGAGTGGTAAGGCAATGCTGCCTCTCTGAGCTAGTGAGAGAAAAAGCAATACTGCCTCCAAAGGCAAAACTGCCTTCAATCTCCTTGGAACCAGCTGCTTATATAGAGCTGGATGATGTAGTTAACTGCCAGTCAGCTAAATTGTTTCTGATTGGCTAAGCCATGTGCTGTGAGTCAGCCTGTCAGTTTGGAAGTTCAGTTGGGGCTTTCTGAAGCTGCCAACTGCCGTTTGGCTTTTGTGAAAACTCTGTCTTAAAGAGACATGCTCACTACAAACACCCTTAGTCATGAGGGAAATACAACCCAAAACGACCCTAAAATGCCACCTTATAACAATCAAAATGTCTAAGATTAAAAATCCCAGGCAACAGCAGATGCTTTTGAGCATGTGGAGAAGGAGGAACACCCCTCTATTGCTGGTGAGATTGGAAACTGGTATAACCACTCTGGAAATCAATCTGGTGGTTCCTCAGAAAATTGGAAATAGTTCTACTTAAAGATCCAGCTATATTTCTCCTGAGCATATACTGAAAATATCTACCATATCACAAGGACCCATACTCCACAATGTTCATAGCAGCCTTGTTTGTAATAGCCAGAAGCTAGAAAAAACTCAGATGTCCTTCAACCAAAGAATGGATATAAAAAAACAGATATTAAAAATGAAGACATTACATCTGCCCCAAACCAGAAGCAACTAGGAACTGTAGGAATCAGGCATCCAGGAACTCTGCCCGAAAAGTGGCATGGGTTCCTTACGGTCTGAGCGGTGCCCTGAGCAGACCTCGGGTGCTAACTCTACAGCCAGTCCCACAACACCCAGAAAAAGCTCCACTTCCAGGTGCTTGAACACAGGATCTCAGGATCCCAGAATCTCAGAAGCTTGGTCACACCAGGATTTCAGGGTCCCAGAGGCAGCTTGACTCCCAGGAGCTTTGACACATGCAGGATCTCAGAATCACAGGATCACAGAGACAGCTGAACTCTGAGGAGTTCTGACACACCAGGATCACAGGAAGGACAGACTCCAGTCAGATATATCAAGGTCAAGTAGCACAAGAGATAACCAGATGGTGGGAGGCAAGAGTAAGAACATAAGCAACAGAAACCAAAGCTACTTTGTATCATCAGAACACAATTCTCCCATCATAACAAGTCCTGTATATACACTGGAAAAGCAAGATTCAGATCTAAAATCACTTCTCATGATGATGATAAAGGACTTTAAGAAGGATATAAATAACTCCCCCAAAGAAATACAGGAGAACACATGTAAACAGATTGAAGCCCTTAAAGAGGAAACACAAAAATCCCTTAAAGAATTACAGGGAAACACAATCAAACAGGTGAAGGAAATGAACAAAACCATTCAAGATTTAAAAATGGGAATAGAAACAATACAGAAATCACAAAGGGAGACAACCCTGGAGATAAAAATCCTAGGGAAGAGAGCAGGAGTCATAGATGCAAGCATCACCAACAGAAAACAAAAGATAGAAGAGAGAATCTCAGGTGCAGAAGACACCATAGAAAACATTGACACAACAGTCAAAGAAAATGCAAAATGCAAAAAGTTCCTAACCTAAAATGTCCAGGAAATGCAGGACACAATGAGAAGACCAAACCTAAGGATAATAGGCATAGAAAAGAAGATTACCAACTTACAGGACCAGTAAACATCTTCAACAAAATTATAGAAGAAAACTTCCCTAACCTAAAGAAAGAAATGTCCATGAACACACAAGAAGTCTATAGAACTACAAATAGACTGGACCAGAAAAAAATTCCTCCTATCACGTAATAATCAAAACACCAAATACACTAAACAAAGAAAGAATATTTAAAGCAGTAAGGGAAAAAGGTCAAGTAACATATAAAGACAGACCTATCAGAATTACACCAGACTTCTCACCAGACACTATGAAAGCTAGAAGAACCTGGGCAGATTTGCTACAGACCCTAAGAGAACACAAATGCTAGCCCTGGCTACTATATCCAGCAAAACTCTCAATTACTATAGATGGAGAAACCAAGATATTCCATGACAAATCCAAATTTACAGAATATCTTTCCACAAATCCAGTTCTACAAAGGATAATAGATGGATAACGCCAACATAAGGAGAAAAACTACACCCTAGAAGAAGCAAGAAAGTAATCTTTCAACAAACTCAAACAAACATAATTCCACCTCTAACAACAACAACAACAACAAAAAACCAATCCCTTTTCCTTAACATCAATGGACTCAGTTCCCCACAAAAGACATAGACTAACAGACTGAATACATAAACAGACCCAGCATTTTGCTGCATACAGGAAATGCACCTCAGTTTCAAAGACAGACACTACCTCAGAGTAATAGATTGGAAAACAGTTTCCAAGGAAATGGTCCCAAGAAACAAACTGGAGTAATCTAATTCTAATATTGAATAAAATCAACTTTCAACCAAAAGTTATCAAAAAAGATAAGGAAGGACATTTCATAGTCATCAAAGGAAAATTCTACCAAGATGAACTCTCAATTCTGAACATCTATGCTCCAAATGCTAGGACACCCACATTCATAAAAGAATCTTTACTAAAGCTCAAAGCAGACACTGCACCCCACATATATTCAATACCCAACTCAGGAATAGACAGATCATGGAAACAGAAACTAAACAGAGACACAGTGAAACTAACAGTAGTTAGATATTTATTGAATGTTTTATTCTAAAGCAAAAAAATATACCTCCTTCTCAGCACCTTACAGTACCTTCTCCAAAATTGACCATATAATTGGTCACAAAGCAGGCCTCAACAGGTACAAGAAGATTGAAATAATCTCATGCACCCTATCAGATCACCACAGACTAAGGCTAGTCTTAAATACTAACAAAAACAACGGAAAGCACATACACATGGAAGCTGAACAATGCTCTATTCAATGATAACGCGGACAAGGAAGAAATAAAGAAAGAAATTAAAAGTGTTTTAGAATTTAATGAAAATGAAGACACATCATACCAAAAATTATGGGACACAATGAAAGCAGTGGTTAAGAGGAAAACTCACAGCTCTAAGTGCCTCCAAAAAGAAATTGAAGAGAGTTTACACTAGAGCTTGACAGCACACCTGAAAGCTCTAGAACAAAAAGAAGCAAATATACCCAAGAGGAGTAGAAGGCAGGAAATAATCAAATTCAGGGCTGAAATCAACCAAGTAGAAACAAAAACAACTATGCAAAGCATTAACAAAACCAGGAGCTGGTTCTTTGAGAAAAGCAACAAGATAGATAAACCCTTAGCCAGACTAACCAGAGGGCAGAGACAGTATCCAAATTAATAAAATCAGAAATGAAAAAGGAGACATAACAATGAAATATATCTTAAAATAATTTTTCTGTTTGTTGAATATTAACAGTTGAAAATATTAAAATCATGTTTTACAAACATCATGGAAATGTTATTGATAATTTTTCTCACTGTGCTTGAAATTAGCATTCTCTTAATATGTAACTTCAAAGATGTTTTCTATTTTGAAATTTTTAAAATATATTTACTGATAAAATAGTTTTTCTCCTAGAAACAATGATAATCTTTTTTGAGTAACCTGATTGTTAGACACTATACATAGATATATAATGCATTTTAAATATTCTCCCATTATGTCAGATGGTATCATATAAGAGCTTTTGAATATATTTTGTAATGGTTCATTTTTAATATTTTATGCTTTTTTTACTATGCTTAATTCCCAAAGAATATTTTGTATGTTTTGAAACAATTTATTATTCAAAATTAGATATAGGATCCTCAGTTATGGATAGTACTATATATTCATTAATGATATTTTTAGGGTATGAAAGGATATGAATATAAAACTTGAACAAATATTTTATGTATTATTTGATTCTCAAAATACTCAATATTATTAATACATTTGATATATAAAATGCATTTAAATAATAAAAATTTAAGAAAAGAAAAAAACAAAAACGAGGACATCATGAATTTTGTAGGCAAATGGATGGAACTAGAAAATATCATCCTGAGTGAGGACATACATGGTATGCACTCACTGATAAGTAATATTAGCTATAGAGTTCAGAATACCCATGGTACAACTCACAGACCATATGGAGGGGGAACAAAATAATCACAGGAAGCAGACCAAAGGAGGTATTTGGTTGGGAGAGGGGAGGATGAGGGTAAAAATAGGGCAGGATCAGGTATGGCAGGAGATAGGACAGAAGCCCAGATGGCCAAGAGAATGAATAGAAATATGTAGCAGTGTGGGGTAGTGGTGGTGGGACCCACTAGAAAGTACCAGACACCAGGTATGTAAGAGGCTCCCAGGACCCAATGGGGATGACCTTAGCTGAAATGACCAACAGTGGTGAGATGGAACCTGAAGAGACTACCTTCAATAAATAGACATGGCCCCTAGTTGAGCAATGGGGCCACCCACCCATCTCAAAAATTTTAACCCAGAATTGTTCCTGTCTAAAGAAAATGTAGGGAAAAAATGGAGCAGAGACTGAAGGAAAGGCCAACTTGGGATCTATCCTTTGTGGACGTACCAAACCCCAACACTATTGCTGATGCCATGTTGTGCTTGCAGAAAGGAGCCTGGTATGGCTGTCCTCTGAGAGGATCTACTAGCACCTGCCTGAGACAGATGCAGATACTTACAGCCAACCATTGGACTGAGCTCTGGGACCCCTATGGAAGAGTTAGGGGAAGGATTGAAGGGACTGAAAGGGATTGCAACCCCAGAGGAAGAACAACAGTATCAACTAACTGGACCCCTCAGAACTCCCAGAGACTAAGCTATCAACTAAAGAACATACATGGGTTGGTCCATGGCCCCACTACATACGTAGCTCTACTGTCTTTTCTGGCTTTAGTGGGAGGGGATGCTCTTGGTCCTGTGGAGGCTTAATGCCCCAGAGAAGAAGGGGATGCTAGAGGGGTAAGATGGGAGTAGATGGGTGGGTGGGGGAGCACCCTCTTAGAGGCAAAGGGGAGAGAGGCTTGTGGAGGGGGGATTGGAAAGGGAGACAACATTTGAAATCTAAATAAATAAAATAATAAAAAGAAACAGGAATAAAAAAATTAAAAAAAGAAAAAAAAGCACAGAAATTGTGAAGTCTTAAAAGCTTCAAATCTCAAAATGGCCAGTGTGTTAACTCTGATGTGGCAATGGGTTCTCTCTAAGAATGCCAAGGCTTCCTGGGGTTTGCAGACACTGTGGTAAAGGGTTTCAAGTGAGTGCAGGTCTAGGAGAGACATACAAGGTAATCTCTTGACATCAGGAAGCTACTTTGTGACTCTAGTTTGAGACTATGAAGCTGAGAGTTGCCAGGTTATTAAAACAATCAAACAAGCAAACAAACAAACAAAAAAACAACAAAAAACCCAAAACCAAACCAAACCAAACCAAACCAAACCAAAAATCCAAAATCAAAACCAACAACAGCAAAACCTCCACTGATCTGAAAAGCATTTGGTTCATTGATAATGTCTCTGCATAGCCAATGATTTCTTTTTTGGCTACTTGGTCTTATGACTTATTATTACATGCTATATTTTCATATAGCATGAATGGAGACTTATATTACAGTTTGGTTATGCAGTTGAAACAAACTTATAAAGTTGATAAATACTTTTCACCTACTGAAACATAGAGCAGGAAATCATCTTTAGCTGATTTGTGCATATTGTACATCCCATACTATGTTAATGCAGAAATGTACCTACAATGTTACCTTTGAAAGTTTGTGCATTTTCAGAGCAAAAGAACTAGACACCAATGAAGACAAAGCAAGAAGCCTCACAGACTGCCCCAGTTACTGTTTCCTCAAAAATTTGCATCCAGGTCAGTTTCAAATGGCTAGTTCAGATGGTCTACGCTTGTAGACTGTTTTAGCTAGGACTTCAATTAAGCCCTGTACTTTCCTATCCCACAGAGATTGGATAACAAAATATACAGCTAGCTCTTCCAGGACTTGGTCAATGTCTCAATTATCTTAGAGTCTCCAAAAGATACCTTCACCTCCAGAGAGCAGGAAACAAATTTAAGAACATGTCACCCCCATTCCCAAGAGGTGGGTTGCGGAGGGGTTTGGTCATTTGGTGTGCTATGGATGTTTGTTGTCATTTGGGGGGTTAGTTAAGTTATTATTGATCTTGGTCAGGGAGGAAACAAAGTCAAGGAGGTTAGAATCAGGGATCACTTTCTCCTCTTTTTTCTGTCTCCCCTCTATCCTTCTTTCTCTCCTATCTAGTGTTAGGGGGAAGGAGGGGAAAAGGGGTCATAAAAAGGGGGGTATAGGATGATAGAATAAAAGGTGGATTATTATATCTCTGTTTAGACTAAGAAATCAACAAGTTTCAAATATTTTACATTAATATGGATGATTGTATATTGATAGACATTTAAGGTTATTTTCTTCAACTCTTGCTTGATATATTATACATATGCTTCATTTAAAAATGTAATGTGGGGGCTGGTGAGATGGCTCAGCGGGTAAGAGCAGTGACTACTCTTCCAAAGGTCCTGAGTTCAGATCCCAGCAACCACATGATGGCTGACAACTACCCATAATGAGATCTAACGCTGTCTTCTGGTGCATCTGAAGACAACTACAGTGTATTACACTGGGGGCTGGAGCAAGCAGGACTGGAATGAGCGGGGCTGGAGCTCATGGCCATCTGTAAAACAGCTACAGTGTACTCATACACATAAAAATAAATCAATAAATAAATCTTTAAAAAATGTAATGTGAAGTTTTATTCTTATGAAAGATACTATTACAAACTCTTTAGGATAATTACAAATGCAAGTTAATAGTTACCTATAAATAATATTACCTGTAGTCTTTTTAGGTACTAATTAATTACAGAAATAAGCTTTATTTAGCCTTCTGCATATGTTTTCAAAGTTAAGCAGATTGTAAATAGCTATAAATAGCAATATTTGTCTTTTCAGACATACTATAGGTAGATTACCTTCAAACACTTCAGAGATCTACAGAATATGGAATTTAAGATGTTTTAGTAATAAAAGACTTTTTTTTTTCCCAGAGAGAGAGACATATCTACTTCTGGAAGCACCCCTAATCTACATCGAAGAAGATGATGATGGGCACTGAAAAATTGTGGGCCTGTGTACCAGAGGCTTTCATGGAGATCTCTGGCCTGGCCTGGTGCAAGAGTTCAGGCTAAGGGAAGCAAACATTGGCAGGGAGAAGAAGTCGCTTCTGCTGCCTCTGTTGCCACAGTGAGCTTCACCTACGTCTCTGCCTTACTTTCCAGGTCACTCAGTTGCTCTGCGCTGCCCTTCACTGAGTCGGGTTGGGCTGTGAGGAGTGCAGCGCAGCTTCAGGCCACATTTTGGGAAAGTAGACCTCTTCCTCAAGTGTTACAGCTCTTAGAACAAAAGGCTCAGATGATGGAGTAGATCTTTCGCACCCCTTTAATTCTCTGGATAGGATTTATATAAAGTTTTAGGGGTGATTCTGGGTTTGACAGCAGATATTTCTCATTGTTTTGGGCTGAGAGCTTGGGAGATTTTTATTTGCATGTAAGAAGGCTTGGTGCTGCTAATAGTGACCAATATCAACACCTCTCCTGTGTGTGGTGGCTATGGGGGTTGCTGTGACTGAAACAGGAGCCAGGGGCCCAGGAATCATGGTCCAACACCTTCCGTCCTATGCAGGTGGAAATTACCACCCACCGTGTCCCTGGGGTTCCAGACCTCTTGCTCAACTGGGACCAGGTTGCCTGCACAGACTACTGCCCCACAAATCCCCCTTTTTCTTTTTATAAGGGAAAGGTGTCATCAGATTAACGGTCTACTTTGTTGGAAACAGTTTGATACTGAACCAAGACCTGATTGGCAGTGATTTTTGCAATGCTACTCATCTGCTGATTTAGAAATTGAATGAGACAGGGTGCCAAGAGAAGCAAGGCTACAATGGCTAGTATGGGGCCAAGGAGGAGAAGAACCCAAGCTATCAAGGCATTAGAGCACCAAGGGCTAGGGGTGTTGGGAGTATAGTGTGCCTGGAGGGTCCCCCAGAGTTCTTTATGCATTTGTATATCTTGTTCTACCAGTCCAGATTTATTGACATAAAAGCAACATTCCTTCCCCAGAAAAATGCAAGTCCCTCCCTGTTCATCAGTCAACAAGTTCAGGGCTCTCTGGTTTTGGAGAGCAACTCCTGCTAAGGAGGTTATCTGGCATTGAAGAGACTCAAGCTGTCTGTAGTGGAAGCTATTGCCTGGTCAAGCTTGTCTTGGATGTCACTGGCCAGATGTTGTGTTTGGACAAGGGCTGCTCCAGAAGTTCTTGTTGCACCCAGTGAGACAGCAAGGCCTAATCCAATGAGCATAGGGGTGAAGATCTCTTTCAGCTTTCTCCCATCTGTAAGGCGAGTTCTTCAGGTTTGTAGAGATAAACCTGGGAGACAATTATCACAGAGGTGCAGGAGCCTTGAAAAGGGGGGTTAATACAGGCACTGATGGTGCCTTTGCACCAGAGGAGGCAGGAGGGTTAACACATACTGATTTGGTGATGGTGATGTCACTGACACATGTAAGATGGGGTTTTGAGGAGGGCCCTACAAAGCAAGTCGGGGGTAGGTCAAAATGAGGAATGTCCTGTGCTTTCCTCATGAGTAGGGTCCCATGGAGGTAGTAAAGGGAAATGTTAATAATGGTCAGGAGAGAGAAGTACAGAAAAAACATTGGGAGGAGCGAGGGTGGGTTGTTAAAGGAAGAAGGTCAGCTGCATATTGGATGTATTGTAACCAGGAGAGGGCAGCCTGCAGCATCTTCTGAGACTTATTTTCTTGTTGGATAATATTAGCATGGGTAAAGGCTGATTTGGAGGCAGGAACAAGTTCACGGGAGATGTGCAGGTCAGCAACTGGGTTTTTGACATAGCCGTTGTGTTAAAGTTTACCCATGACTCTGGTCCTCCAACGTTCATGCCATAGATCACTGATGGAGAGCTGAAAATGAGTGTTAAGGTTAGTGAACATGGTGCCGCCACTATTGGTGGATTCTATTCTGCAGCTCCAGTATCTGCCACCTCCATATGTGGAGACCTCTTGGAGACATTCACTTGTGTTTCAGCACCCCCTGAGGTTGATAAAAGGCTCCCACAAGTATAGGGGAGGAGTTAAAGATGAGGATCTGTACAGGTTTTGCTGGATAATACCTAGCAAGAGCCAGATCTTCTAGGGCTATATTGACAGAGTTTAGAGCTTGGACTGCCTCCAAGGACAGTGTTTTCAGGGAGGACGGACTTTTGTCTCCTTTCAGAAAGTTGAAGAGGGGTTGAAGGGTGCTTGTAGGAAGGGGGAGCCAGGACTGAAGCCAACTGAGTTTTCCCAGAAAGCTCTGGAGGGAGACAAGAGTTAATTTTTGAGGGAAGGAAGTAGTGGGTTTGAGGGGATGTAGTGAGGAGCTATCTTGAATCCTAGGGCAGACAGGGAAGGTATTAGCTGGTCCTTAAGTTGGGAGGGGGGGAGGAGTCTCCCCACACTAATATGTCATCCATATAAAGGTAGATATTGAGTCCTTTGTCTAAATAGGGTTTTGATGCAGTGGCTACTGCCTCCTGACAAATGATTGGACTGTTAGCCATTCCCTGTAGGAGAACAGTTAATTTTATATTGGGCCAGAGTTGCTAAGGGGGGGGGGCTACTGAGAATGCAAAGCATTCACAGTCTTGGGGGTGGAGAGGGATGGATAAAAAAGTCTTATGTCTATTGCTAACAGGGGAACACTGGCAGGAATGGCTGAGATGTGGGGTAGCCCTTTTTGTGTGGAACCCCAGACTCGAATGGTTTTGTTAATTGCCCTCAGATCTTGTAATAATCTCTATCCCCCTGAACTCTTTTATAGCAAAGACAGGGGTATTCCATGGACTTCGGGAGGGGTGGAGATGTTGTAGCAGCAGCTGTTCTTCTACCAGCTATGTGAGGGTTCTAAGCTTCTCTTTTGATAGAGGCCACTGTGGGACCCAGACGGCTTCATCAGAAAGCCAATCAAGGCAGGGAGTATTAAATCTGACAGTGGCCCCTAGAATTGGGGGTGATTTGGAGGGTTTTTTTAGGGTCTCCTTGGGTTTTATCTTTATAAATAATGTCCTCTATTTTAATGTGGCCTCTTTCTGGTTGGGTGGTAAGAACCACCTCTAAGGCTTGTAAAATATCTCTCCCTAGAAGATTGGTGGCTACTTGAGCCTCCAGGGGGCATATAAGGCCAGTAGCCCCATCTGGATCTTCCCACTAGTAAGCCTGTTTAGTGATGAATGTGTGAGAGGTACCCCCTATGTCTGAGAGCTGGGGCCCAGGGATCACTTGCCAGTCATGTGGGATTTCTTGCTGTCTTAAAATTGTCCTGTCTGCTCCAGTATCAATAAGGCACTTGAATGGTTTATTGTCTATTTTAATGGTTAATATTGGATGGGAGCCTTCTGAGATGCTGGATTCCCATAAGACTTCTATGGGAGTAGTTGTCCCTCTTACTTTCGGGGCTGAGGGCTGCCCTGTCTGGAGTTTAAAGGTTCCAGTGGCTTTCCATCCTTATCATATATAGCAGTACAGTATTTCTTCCAGTGGAAACCTTTTCTGCAGCAGGGGCAGATTGTCCTAGGGGGATTAGAATCTGCTATGGGGAGAGAGTATTGTGGGCATTTATTCCTTTAATGTCCTGCCTCCCCACATTTGAAGCAGATTTCTCTTGTTTTTACTTCTGCTACATTTGGGCCACAGATGTAATGTGGTATGATGGGGATCCTACATCTCGAGTTGCTACAATCCACCTGTCATGATGTTCTTCCTGGAGACCCTGGCAAGCTAGTCTGGATTCAGAAGTTATACCTTCCCATATGATAGTTTTAAGAAGGAGGTCTTGGGCTGTGTGGGGTTAGGAATTTTTCTTTCTAGGCTCATTTTAGTTCTGAGAATAAAATTAGATAGGAGTTCTCTGGGCTTTTGATGGAGAGAGAGCATGGAGGAGGCAGAGTCTTGTGACCCTGAGGGTGGAGTGAGCCTATCCCAAGCTTGGGTTGCATAGAGGCAGACTTGCTCATAGTACCCTGCTGGCTGAGTTTCCTGATGTGCTCTACATGGAGTTTGATTCAAACATGACAAAGTTGGGCAAAAACCTGCCCTTACCTTGATTGCTGACAGCGTGCTGTCTAAACTATGAACAAGCAGGACACTGGGAAGTCAACTGCCAATCTTTGCAGAGATAAGGTAGGCTAGCCCTTCAAAATTCCTGTTTCTCAGAAAAGTCTGTCAGACATTCTGGGTCTGTAGCTGAAGATGAATGCTCCAGTGATACAGAAGAACCTTGGCTGATTGTCCAGACACCCAGCAGACTCTCACATTTCTGTAGTTTGAAAGCTACCTGCTCTGTACTTCCTCTTTACTCAGGTAATCTTTATCCTTCTCAAGTCTTCAATAGAGTTGAAAATTAGATAGTAAAAATTAAATATTAAGGACACAAAGTTGTTTAGGATCTAAGAAAATGCTTTAGGGTCTAAAAAGATGTTTTAAAAGTGGTAAACGGAAGTTATGTGTAGCTGCCTGGAGCCACACACATGAATGGGTCTTCTGGAATGGGAGTCAGGGCCTGAAAAATTAAGGGTACTGGAATGTGGGAAGGGGTTTGAAAAAAATGAGACAGAGACATGGTGTGCTTTCAGTCCACCATCATTATTGAACTCTCTTTGTTACACGCAAGTAGGTAGGTAGAGCAAAACTCCTCCACCAAGTCTGTCAGCAACTCTTGGCCCAATCAGCAGCTTCATCTTCAGTCTCTGGAGGCTGGACTTCCGGCATAACAGGAACTTAGAGAGTGGTGTGGCTATTTGCAGGAGGTTGGAGAGGTGTGGCTATTTGTGGCAAGGCAAGGCCTGACAGAACCAGCCCTCAGCTGGAGGAGGGTCACAGTTATAAGAAGTGAACATTGTAAATATAATTCTTAACCTGATAGTTCTCATAATTGTTTTATTGTGTATAGTTTATTAATGGTAGGAAAAACCCCCCTTTTTTTAATAAAAAGGGAAAATGTAGTGAGAATTTCGGTTTCTTTAAATACCTAATTATGTTATGAGAATATGTTTTTTTCTTAATCCCAGGTGTGGGATATGGGGCTGCTTTAGTTTGTCCACAGTTGTTTACTATGACTATCTCATGTTCTAGGCATGTGTGATTTTTGCCAGCTGTAGATGGTTTAATTCTGGGGACTCAGGAAAGGATATAATGGAAGAACCCTGAGAGGACCTGTGGTGGCTGTGCCACCACTGCTGGTTCATGGTGTTGCTGCTTTTGCTATTGTGGGTTGCTGGTTTGTTGTTGTGTTTGTTGTATTGCTGGATAATCTGATGACCATGATTGGACTTGCCCCTAGAAACCTGGTGCCTCTAATCTAGTAGTCTAAGGAGATCTACACCCTCTTTTCCCCCAACCTTCTTTCTCTCCAACCTAGTGTTGGGGGGTTGGAAGAAATTGGGATAGAATAAGTCTTGGAAAGGTGGTAGGTATAAGAACCCGATAAAGTAGCTCAAAAAAAAAAACCCAAAACAAAAGAAACAAACAAACAAAAACCACCAACAGTGGTGGAGGTGGCTCAGCTTATGGAAGAGAAAATGATGTCAGAATGGCAGAAGCAGAGTGAGGAGATTCATTGAGAGAATGCAACTGCAGCTCCAGGCTGAGGGCTGAGCAGTAGTCAACCGGGTGGGGAGAGGGGTATGAAAGCATGAGAAAGTGGCAAAAACACATTGGG
>JADRCC010568569.1:0-11714 GCA_019843855.1 Hylomyscus alleni
AGATGTTCCAAAGGAAAAGTAAATAAATAAAAACCAGAAAATGAGTGGATGCTGAAATCCTGATTCTGATTTCACAATATAGTTTTCACTTATTTCTAGATATGAAAAACTTTGAATTTTCTGTTGAAAAATCATTATGTGTTAAGCTATTGTGTGTATTGTTTTAGAGATGTAGACGACACATCAAGAAATCACATTCACTTAAAAGCTCCATTTATCCTCAAAATAGGATAAAAATTTTTGTAGTCAGCAAAATGAGAAATCCGCTGTTATTTAAAATGTTACTGTTATTTTGATGGACAGCCTTACATTTTAAAAGCTGACATATTTTTCGAAGTAAAAAAATGACACTGGAGAAAGGCACATAAGAGGTGTGTGCACGGTGAACGACTAAGATAAAGCCATGGAACAAAGTGCATTTGAAACTTTGTGCCCTGCTTTTAAAAATGGCCAGCTGGACAGAGCGATTTTATCTAGTCAACCCCTGTCATTAATTTTTGAGTCGAAATTTATTGTCTACTTCACCTTGAGCCTGGGGAACAAACATAGATATTTGAGTTTAGCCTAAAGCCTTGTGGAAAGAGATGGAATAAAATCTCTAGAACTCTGTATAGCTAGTGGCCTACAGCAAAGAGTTGAGGTTATAATGGTTCTAAAGCCCAGAACAGTATTGCAAGTGTCCAAGAGAATGGAAAGCAACTATAAAAATGATTGACAGGTTCTATAAAGTAGACTTCCACTGCCAGTCATCTAAATATGATTCATTAATCATACTATAAGTGCTTGACAGCTGACTGACAATAACAGATTCTCCCCCCCGAGAAAGCTACATAGAAACTTAAGAGCAGCTTATTAATGTTGATGCTATTTAAGCTGCATGCCATGCATCATACAGCAGGCAGATAGCTCTTGCCGCCTGCCATAATTGATTCCAGCAGACCTTGTTACCACCGTGTGCATTACAGGCTTCTGATGCTGTCCCAATTACAGAGGACTGACTGGTTTTACAAGAGAAGAAAAAAGAAAATGGAAGACACTTCTGATTTAAATTACACAAATTATTAAGAAAGAGACTTTTATTTAAGAAAATGATTTCAATTTTTTCTCCAACCTGAGAACTTCAATAGTTGGGATATAAAAACATTGTCAAGTGAGTGTTAGGGCCTCTGCGCCTATCACGGTGTTTCAGACTTCAGGCCCTTGTATGCTGAATTTGAATGTTTTCCACAGCAGGGACTCCTGCATCTAGTTGTGCTGTTTCCTGAGATAGCCCAAAGGAGGAAGAAAAGTCAAAGTGGAAATGAAGCACACGATAAGGATGTAAAGGGTTTAACAGTAACAGCTTGTTGGGATGAAACCTAACAGGTCAACTTGGGAGACACACCAAGTCACCCACCCCATCGCCAGGTTTTGAAATTTGCATAAAAACACTTTACAACTTCTAGAATGACCATTAATGCTGCCTAAGAGGACATGCCCCTGAGTCGCGGTCTCTCTGTCTCTATCTCTGTCTCTGTCTCTGTCTCTCTCTTCTTCTGTCCCTCCCTTTCCCTTACTCTCTCCCTTTCCCTCTCTCCCCCTGACTCTCTCCCTCTCTCTCTCTTTTTCTTTTGCCCTCTCTCACTCTCTTTTTCTCTTGCTCTCTCCCCCACCTCCTCCCTTGCTCAGTCAATATTGGCAGTATTAGGATTGGCTTTGGATTATAACTATTGCATGTTTAGAATTAGATTTTCTTTAATACATGTAATCTGGACATGATTGAAGCAACAGGTAAGAATTCAGACTGGGCTATTCTGGCCATTGAAATGGATTGTTAAAGGTAATCTAACTCTTTAGTTCAACCATAGGTGTAAATTGATTACAT
Source organism: Hylomyscus alleni (assembly GCA_019843855.1). Taxonomy (NCBI): domain Eukaryota; kingdom Metazoa; phylum Chordata; class Mammalia; order Rodentia; family Muridae; genus Hylomyscus; species Hylomyscus alleni. Next base: position 1,865 of record JADRCC010568569.1, read on the forward strand.
GCACCCTAAAATGGCATGCTAAAAGTATATTTCCATAACTATGAAGAAGAGATATGTGTGGAACATTGAATCAATTCTGCTCATTCTCTCCCAGTGAAGAGCATCAAGTTGAGGTCTTCCCATAGATATCCAACTTGCGGACTGCAGCTCTAGAATTCATTATTTCATACTGATCGAATAGACTTGGCTTAAATATATTTACTGCTGTAGTAATTGTTTCTTGCTGTTTTCATATCTCAAAAGAGACGTACCCTATTGGGAAAATATACTACAAACATCACTCTTACATTAACCTCTTCAGGGAAACTCAACAGTATTTGTGGTTGTAATGCCTGTGCCTATGGACGACAGATGAGGACTCTCTTCTAAAGTCATACCAAAGAAAGAGATATTTCAGTGGCATGGATCATTAGAGGGTCCAATCTCTTGTGTCGTTGCAAGTTTAAATTATTATTTTATAGATCTGAAAATTAAAGGCTTCAAGCTTCACATATAAAAGTATAGCTAATGCCACTTGACTTAGAGAGGTTGCTTTTGCGCCTTCTTTCCTTTTGTGTTTTGTGTTATGTTTACTTCAAGAAATCATATATATCCTCAATATATTCTCATCTCATCAGCTTCAACTAATATACCTACTTTTTTCCTTGAATTTTTTTTATGAATTTTTTTTTTTTAAGAAACTGATTTAATGTATACAGCTCCTCCTTCAACACAAAGTGCAGAGCCCAGCAGGGGCTGCTAAGGACCTTCTGAGCTTATTGTTTTATGAGTAGCTGATTCTCATTATACTTAGCCAGCTTCCCCTAGGTGCAGAAAATATGGGTCAAGTCCTATTTTCGTGGCCTTATTAAGTCAGGTAGCATTTTCAGCCATCTACGGCATTGTGTTCGAGAAACCTTCCCCAAAGATGTTTTAAAAAGCCACTCTTCCCTGTATTTTGCCTAATTGTTTTCCTACAAACCTCCAAATGTTTAGTCTCCTCTTTTGTAAGCATTTCGCATCTTGCCAATTAAAACGCTAGCCTCTTGGCCCCAGCTTCCTTCCCGAGCTTCACAGGAGCATCTGTTTTCGCCACATTCTCCTGTAGTTTAACTGGAAATGCCAATCAGTAGTGATTGATCACACTTCCAGACAAGAATCTAGACCCTGATTCGGCACTCCACACGCATTTGCCATTTTGATTAATGAACATGAATCAGGGGTGACAATTCACATTTGCGAGTGGATGAAAAGAATTATTAGGAATGCATGTAGGGAAGCTGCAGCTCCCGCTCTTACTGCAATTGCACTGAAAACAAACACAGAGCTCAGAGGACCTCTTGCCTGTCACAAGGGAGCATCTGAGATGGAAAATAAAACCCAGTCTGCTTGTGCCCTCTTCCATTTTCTTGAGCTCGTGAAAGATCTTCACAAGTGAATGCAGCAGAGGTACCAAGTGACTCTGGAACATCATTTCGACCTACACACCCTCACAGAGGCAGTTCCCATCACCACCAAATAATGAGGTCCCAATAAGAGTTGTGTGAAAAAGAATGGTAAACATATCAAAGTGTACTCATTCCCTTAACTCACATAACCAGTAAAAATTAAGTATTTCTTTGGTGTCTAGACCATGAATTTTATTTTTCCTTTCTTTCTCTTTCACCAGTATCACCTTGAGTAACACTAACTCATCAATATGTAACCTCTTCATTTTGAAGCCATAGGAACAGTGGATATTTGACAAATAAGCCTAGAGTCATATCCTAGTGATACCTTCTTTTCTTTGCCTCTGAATACCACTGTCCTAAGTGGAAATATTGATTTGAGACTTCAATAAAGTATATCTTTGGTGGAAAACATATAATATATACTCCATAAGCCTTACGTGTCCATTCTAACTGACCTACTTGACATTTATTGCTGTTTGGTTGGTTGTTTTTTTTTTTATTGTCATTATTGTTTTTGGTTTACCAGTTGTTTTAGATAGGTCTTACTCTGTAGCCCCAACTAGCCTGAAATCGCTATGTAGACCATGATATCCTTCAACTCATAGATATCATCCAATATTAATTTTAAGATATCTTAAGTATAATAGCTTAGTCACTGTGCTAAATAAGTATTAGATCTCTGCAACTACTTAAAAAAAAACATTTAAAGGGCTAAGGATCTCATTGCCTCAACAAATATCTACCAGGGGTTCCTGCTTTTTTTTTTCTCCCCCAGCCAGAAGCTACACTGTGTAGTTCCGAGAATATGTACCAATAATGTCAGAAAACTCTTACAACTTACTGCCACTTTGAAGGTTATAAAATATGAGAGTCATTCTCAGAGGTTGTTTCTAACTTTATTTTATTTAGTGTCCTTAGAAAATGGCCTCTTTTGCTTTTTCTCCTTTAAAGGCATCGGCAGAGAAACCACTAATAGAGACAGTTAAATTGGCATCCATTTGCAAGAAGAGCAGACCACGTGCAGTTGGATGGTCATCTGAACTTCCAAGAGTCTCATTAAAGTATCAGAGTAAAGAGTAAAAAAATGAATGTTTGTCATGTCAAAATGTTAGTATTGTCTTTAACTGGTGTGTGCCTTGTTTTGTAGCCTAAACTGAAGCAAGCCTTTATATCGAGTGACAGTATGTTTGGTTTAATGTTAGTCATTGAAGATATATTATAATGTGACAATGTGTTCAGTGCCCTGGATACACATATGAGAGAGTAGGTTTCTACTTGCAAAATAGTTTTGCAAGTAGGTTTCTACTTGCAATGCAGGAAGAACAGGAGAAGGAAAGTAATGAGAATAAGTGACAGATGAGATGCTACCAAAAGCAAAGCTCAGAAACACAAAGGCTAAGGCGAACAGAGGATGGAGAGGCACAGGGTAGTGTGTAGGTCAGAAACTGAAGGAGTCTCCCCTGCAAATGAATCACCTGGCAAAGATGGGCAAATGATGCCGAGTGAAGCTCACGAGGAGCTCCTAGGACTGGTAGTGAACACATTGTTCTGCAATCATTTCAATGAAAACCAGAAAAGAACAACTGTACATAGAAATAACAAATGTATGATTTTCTAGAATACCTAAAGAGGCATGAAGGTAAAATCACATTTTATAGAATATTTTGTCAGTACCACCAGCAAAAGCATAGTAGATTTTAATACATGTCAGATTGCAATAGGAATCAATTCAATTTATACACCTGACTGTTTGGTTTACCTTCAGGACGGCAGGTACCAAAGAACTAGGTCAGCAGATTGACCGTAAGGTCATCCCATTGTGCCCATCATTTTTGCTGATGCATCAGTGTCTAAAATCCAAGTCCACAAAGACGAGCCTCGTCCTCGCCTACAGAGTCTGAAGCTCATCTTGACATTGCTATGTTTTGCCAAAAAGGAGGCCTTGCCTTCTTATACATAGAACATAGCTTTGAAGTCAAGTTCATAAAACCTTATATATTTTTTAAAATTTTCAAATAGAATAACTGCCCCTCTACTAAGTGGTGAAATAAATTATGACCACTTGCCAGAATGTAGGTCCTCCTGATAAGTGTCTGTAGAACTGATGTTTTCCTCTTAGGAAAGTTGACATTTTTCTTAGTATTTAATAATATTTAGTAATAATTGTTTTGTGCATGGTATACTTGAGACTTTCACCTCCCATGTTCTTTACTACCAAATATTTATGATAACCGATCCTTTAAAAGCTAAGGCTTCAAGGTACAATAGCAATGGAAACATATAGAATGGGTAACTGTCAATGGAAAGCTCTTCAATGCTGAACATGTTCTTATTCTCTAGTGCAAACTAGAAAGAAAGATTCCCCAGAGATGGTAAAAGTTCAGAAATCAAGAGTATTTCAGAATTACGTTCAGCTCTGAAGACTATCAGGAACATTCTTTGAACAACACATCCAGTATGTTTGGTAGTTCCTTATGTATTCTCCACCTGCTGGCTCCAAGCCTCCACGGGAGCTGGAACGAGAAGCATCCTGAAGCAGCCCAGAGCATCTTCAGATGGCTGCACTAACAATGTTTCCTTATATTTTGGCAACTCTGTCTTGTTATAACCAGCATTTTTCTGGCCCCAATCCTGCCTTCTCTAACCATACAGCATATGACCTTCAGATACCTGAAGCCATTTAAGGTTAGTTCCCCTTCAGCTTTACTGTGTCTCTGGACGAGCCGTTAGGAAAACCACGGCAGCCAAAGCAAAGCCTCTTGATGAATTCATAAATACACACACAGAGGATGCTGGCTAGTCATTTTATTCAGCCCACTGATAATTGTGAGCTGATTCTTGATCCAGCGTTTGTCTGAAAACTCGCCTCTGCAATGACGTTCTCGTGTCTCTGGAATGTATGCGACATGGGACTGTGTCTGAGAATCAAGGGATGAGAAAACTTACAGGATCAGAATGATTCCAGAAAATGGAGGGTGTGTGTGCTTGAAAACAGCCACCCAGAACACCATGTAGTGTGTGTCTCTACATAGTCTGTCTTTGATTTAAGAACACATATTTCACATGCTTTGCCCCTGATACAAATCATCATTCTCGCACATCAGGGCTGTCTTAGTTTTCTTCATAGTATTTATCACCTGTTCTAGATTCACCCCTTTGCCTGAAGTATTTTACTAGAAAATAAATCCCAACATTATTACTTCCCACTGCCAAAACTTTGAATGTTCTGCTCTTCCATACAAAATGACGTTTGGCCACATCTTTGTCACAAGCTTGATGCAAGTGGAAGAGTGACCGTCAGAGAGACAGGAGATACATTCCTTCTACCACACATCTTTATCCACATGTTGTGCTGGCATCTCTACTCGCTACATCTCTGGTGTTACGCATCACTCCCCAAAATGTATCAGAGATATTAATAATGAAATTTAAGAAATAATTATGTATTAGTCCATAGACATACAGTAAGTGAAGGCAATGCGACTGAATGTGTTTAAGAACTGTGAGGCTCATAGTAAGCTTTACTGTCAGATTAAAGATCCCAGTGTTACATATGAAGGAGATTTTATTAGAAAAATGGAACATACTTGAGACTAAGGAAGTGATGTTTAGGAAATGTATAGGCTTGTGTGGAGATTGAAGAAGACCTCAGAGAAAGATGGTTAGAGTAACATAGAGTAGAGAAAGAGAACCCATGCATGTTTTAGGGGTAGAGGTTCTTAGTCTGGGAAGTGCCAGTATAATTGCTTTCTTTCTTGGTACATATGTTTCCTAGTAGCAGCTCTGTGGTTATTAACAAGGAGACCTTAATGGTATGATGAGCCTAGAACACTTTTGAAGTCACAACTCTGTAAAATACTTTTTAGAGGGATAGGATGTTTAGTCAATAAAGTTGGGTTTCTTTTACTCAAAAAAGTTCTTAGAAAGGAGGAAGAATTATCCCTTAAACATTCCAATGGTGCCAGGTGGTAGTGGCGCACGCCTTTAATTCCAGCACTTGGGAGGCAGAGGCAGGCGGATTTCTTGAGTTTGAGGCCAGCCTGGTCTACAAAGTGAGCTTCAGGACAGTCAGGGCTATACAGAGAAACTCTGTCTCGAAAAACCAAATAGTAATAATAATAATAATAATAATAATAATAATAATAATAATAATAATAATAATTCCAATCTCTCTGTGGAGTTAAACTTTCATGGGGAAGAGACACCTGTTAAAGGAGACAGGATCTGATGCAATCAGTGGGAGCCATCACAATACCTATTTTCTAGACTAAGCTGCTCTTTCCTGTTTTAAAGACTTTCCTAAGCAGGGCCATAGTGAATAAAGAGTAGTGTTTAAAGAATGGACACTCAGCACATTCACATCTGGGTGCCCTGGGCTTACTTTGTGTTCAGCATCGCAATAGGCTGTTATGTGTTTATAAAGTATCCTGTTGCACAAAATTTTAATCCCAATCTGGAGTTTTTTTCCCTGACTTAATCACTCAGTTCCTGGATAAAAGGCACACACAACTTTTGTATTTACATTAAACCTTAATCAGCACAAGAGCTGGGCAGATACCTCTATGCTATTAGGATCTATGTCCTATCGACAATCCCAAATTATTACTTACTATGTTTCATCTGGGATGCCCTTAAATGCAATTGGCCAGCCCTCAAGGCCATGTTGTCTTGACTCCCAACCCATGGTGTCTCTCACTTCCTTCTTTGCCTTCTTTTCCCCCTCAAGCTTCTTCTCCAACTCCAAGCCAGCGAGTCCTAAACCCCACATATGTCTCTTCTGCCAAGCTATTGGCTGCTGGCATCTTTATTTACCAATCAGAAATAATTTGAGGACAGTGGTCACATAGCATCACTTGGCTCTCCATCCTGACTCTAGCTAGGTCTTGGGGGCTCTTTCCCACAGTCAGCATTACAAGACACAGCAAGATCAAACCTCAACAGTATACCTCAACTAAAACCTTGCAACAAATTGATGAGAAATGCCTTGACTAAGACTCATCAAACTGAACACCATTCTTATGTTCCCTGAAGGGAAATAAGTCATAGTATCCCCTTTGTAGGGGTGTGCATGTGCGTGTGCGTGCGCGCGTGTGCATGTGTGTGTGTGTGTGTGTGTGTGTGTGTGTGTGTGTGTGTGTGTGTGTGTGAAAAATAAAAAACATAACATCTGCAGGCCAATGAGGATAGATAGTTCTTGGTCAAAAATGGGAGCTGCTCAACACCTACCTGTGGATAGTGCCCTGTGTTAGTCTTGATAAGTCATAGTTCATGGCTTTTGATACTCTCAGTAGTTCTGTTCTCCTTTAGTTCGTAATGTTCTTATCTGCTTTGGTAACTGTTGTGGCAATTGTAACAGAATACAATGTCATCAGTGGGAATCTGGGTGTGGGCATATGCAAACTGTTACCCACTCATAACCTCCTGAGTGTCGGTGTGTGCTAAAATGAAGCTTATTTTGAAAATGTTCAATCTCAGCAAAGCCTTACAACCCTTTAACTTGTTGTCTTCTAAGATCCCACCCCATCAATTTAGCTGAACAATAAACATACTGAAATCTCCACCTCGAGAGGAAAGAGATTGAAACTTTCCAGCCTGAAGCCAGCAGATGGCAGAAGCAGCCAAGCATCTGAGATGGCCCCCGAAACCCTGGTTCCCACAGTGAAGCTTTTCATGGAGTTTTAGCAGAGGTATAATGCCAAATGTATAAAATCTGTTCCCCCTTACTACAGGCACTTGCTGAAAATAGCCTAGGCATGAATGTGGGGCTCGTGCCACAGCTCAGAGGCAGGACCCACACTGTCTTCCCCCACTGAGGAAGGGAGGGAGCAGCTTTCATTGTGAACACCTTAGGCTCAGAAGCTCAGGCATAGCCCAAGTATGGTGTCAACAAACAGATGGCTCGAGTCCTCATCCCATGCATGTGTTCACCTGATGCTCAGGTTAGCGAGAGCTTGCCTGGCCCAGTTGGGAAGTAGGATGACAACTCTGAAGAGTCCTCAGCGACCCTCAGCTGTGCTGGCCTTAGTTACTAATACTTGTGGTGACAACCAATGGGCTTTTGCTGCTCTTTGGTTTAAAGGAAAGCAGTATCTATAGAGCAAAGGGGCTTCTCTTAGGTGGAATAAGAGCCTCGGGTAGAATTTACTTAAAGATAAGGATGAGTTTTTCTTACATCTGGGAGAAGGAAAGATAATTTATGTGAGCAAGTGGAAGGTAATATGGAATGAAAAGGATATTAGTTAGACACTTTAGGCCTCAGCAAGGAATTTAAGGCTAATGGCTTCCATCTGATCTAAAGCCAATTATGCTAATTGTTCTCCTAGATGGAAAAGCCATAGCTGTAAGTCTACACCCTTGGCACTCTGTGTTTTCGAGGACACCAGAGGAATGCTTCGGTTCTAATCTTTTGGCTGTACCCAGACATACGATCTCCCCTCCCTTTTGTTTTATGTGTGACCTGTTCAGTAATAAGACTGAGTGAGTTGGGTAGTCCTACATGCTGATTTTTATGTTCTATTCAGATGTCCTGGAAGAAAAACAAACACAGAGTGTTATGGAAAGAAGTAGCATCATTTCACACCAGTTAATGTTTTTAATCAAATGGAAAGAGACATTTTAATTCTTACAGGCAGAAAGTGGCAGGCTGGTTTTCACAGTCTGCTAAGCCAACAGCTTATTCACTTTATAAATGGTTACCTTCTGATATTATGTGAAGGGAGCAGAAGTACATATGGTATAATACAAAGCATTATTTTCCCTGTACTTTCTCAGGACCTGGCCAGTCTGGCTGGTCATTCATACCCCTGAATAAATAGGCTTTTATTGACAAAGTCTTACCAGGCAGAATCCCACACCTGACTCCACCTTAGACCCCCCTCAGTTATCCAGAAGAAATTCTTCTTCCTGAAACTTTCTAGAAACTGTGGGCAAGTACTCTCTTCCTCCCAGCTCTGGCCAGAGGAGCTTGATCCTGTGGGCTTCTGATTCTAAATGTCACCAAGATATAGATTCAAACGACGGTCTCAGATTCGTTCAGGATGCCAACTGTCCTTGTCTGCTGTGGTGATCCAGTCCAGCTTCAGAATGTGGGCATGGTGACTCTTCCTTCCGCATGAGGCTTACACAAACACAAAACACAAGAACAAGCATCCAACGTGCGCTCCCTGGCATACATGTTAACATGTGTGCATAGAAAGCATTGCATGAGAGCATCGCACAGCTTCTGTGTTTGTATATGGAGGCTGGAGAATGGGACATTTATAGGTTACAGGGCTGGAAATATGTCCTTATTCTCATTCTCTCACAGGTGAAGCTGGTCCAACACCTGTGACCTAAGGCTTCCTAGGTACAAGATAAAAATTCTAAACTAGAGGGAAGCCTGGGGCTCTCTACCACTCAGGATTATTTAAGAATAATAACCAGAGAAAAAAATAAAATATTATATCTAGGGGCTGGAGAGATGGCTCAGCAGTTGAGAGCACTGGCCGCTCTTCCAGAGGTCCTGAGTTCCAATTCCCAGTCCTCACATGGTGGCTCACAACCATCTGTAATGGGATCTGATGCCCTCTTCTGACATGCAGGTGTATATGCAACAGGATGCTCATACATTAATTAATTATTGTATCTAGATCTCTTGTCTTTATTTGGTTCCCAGAGTCTACAGTTTAAAACAAAATATCTAAGAAGCTAAAGCCCCTTGGATAATTTACAAACTGAACTGAAGAGCAAGGGCTTGCTTTATTCCAAAGGATCTTACAGCAGTAAAAGGAAAGACCAATTGGCCTCTTTTACTAGGTTCACTTGGGTCTATTTGGGAATCTATAGTGAAGCTTAGGGTTGGTTTCTGTTTTTCGGTTTTCCTTAGGTGAGTCATGAGAGAATGGCTGGACCCAGCTCTGGTCTGTGTGAAATATGATTTAAAAACAAACCAACAAAAACTAAAAATATAGGCATGAAACTTATTACCACCTTCAAGTGAACATAATAACCTGTGAGCAGGAAAAGAGAATTTTTGAGACAAAAGAATAGGGCATATTAGACTGGTGTTAGGACCTGACTGTGCAGTGGCGATGGCAGTTTGTAGAAAAGCACCAAGATAAGCCTCACAAATATTGAAAATGTTCTTCCATCACTGCTCAGCCCAGCTGCCATCCTGGCGGCCGGAAAACAACAGCGTGAGGTCAAGTTTCTGATTTTAGGACAGATGATGAGTAAGATGTTGATAGATCAAAGGTTCTCCTTTTCCCACTTTGCTTAAGGACACTGCACTATCAGTAGATGAAGGCCAGCCATGCATCCTCTGTAAGCTGAGAAGTAATGTCTGTTTAAACCTTCCACCAGCTTATACTGACCCTGGTGTGTCCTGCCAGCGGAGTACAGATGTTATCCTGTTCTGGGTAGGGAGCGGCCATACTATGGTA
>JADRCC010568576.1:0-17540 GCA_019843855.1 Hylomyscus alleni
TTCTTAGTGGGGGCTGGCATTATCTACCACATCACTGATATTGTAATTCACCTTTATTTCCTTATTTTATATTATTTCATTCTGCAATATTTTAGGGCAAGATATTTATTTTTGTTCTAAAAAGTATATTGGAAGCAAAAAAAAAAAAAAAAAATAGTAAGCCAAGGTTGGAAACCTCAAGCCAAAATGTGTCACACATGAAATGAAGTTGGAATAATTGATAAATTTTCTGTAGTAGCATTGACATAATTATAATATTTTTCAGCAAAAATATAAATGGTCATGTTGTAAATTAACATATCATTTGGGTAACTTTCCACCCCTCCCCCAAAAAAATCTTAATTATTAAAGTGTAATATATCGATCATTTACATAAAAAATAAGCCAATAGCCACAAAACAGTCCAAAATAAGTATGGAAATTCTTGCTAATAAACAAAATAACAAGTTTTTTATTAATTTTTAAAATAAATTATTTTCTTTATTTACATCTCAACTATTGCTCCCCTCCAGGTTTCCCCTCCCAGGATTCGTTGCCTCATCCACTCTCTCTTTCACCTATTACAGAGTGCACCCGTCTTCCCCGTGGTGTTCACCTCACCTTGGTCATCAAGTCTTTACAGTAGTTAGGCACATCCTCTCCCACTAAAGCAAGACAAGGCAGTCCTCTGCTACATATACGTCTGAGAACTCGAAACAGCCCATGTGGAGCTCCCAGGTGTCTGGTTACTTCACACTGTTGCTCATCCTAAGGGGTTACTGTTACCTTTAGTTCATACAATCTTCCCTGAACTCTTCCACAGGGGTCACCAACCTCAGTCCAATGGTTGGCTGTACGTATCTGCATCTGTCTCAGTCAGCTGCTTATAGAGCCTCTCAGAGGACAACTATGCCAGGCTCCTGCCTGCAAGATCAACAAAGAAACAGTAATATTATTAGGGTTTGGTGCTTGCAAATATGATGGATCTCAACTTGGACCTCTCACTAGAGGCCTTTCCTTCCATCTCTGCTGCATATTTGTCCCTGAATTTCTTTTAGACAGGAATGATTCTGGCTCAAAAATTTTAAAAGTGGGTTGGTGACCTCATCTCTCCACTTGGGGTCTTGTCAATGTACTGGAGCTTGTCTCTTGAGGTTCCATCTCTCCACTGTTGCCCATTTTGGCTAAGGTCACCCACTTTTAGTCTTAGGCAGCTCTCTCATCCCATATCTCTGGGATTTTCTAGAGGTTCCCCCATTCGTCATCACCAACCCCCTGACAGTTGGATATTTCCATTCAATCCCTTTGCCCTCTAGGATTTTCTCCTGCCAGTCTTCCTGATTTTTTCTCACATAGGTCCCTCCCTCCTTTTGCTCCCATGATTATTTTGTTGCCCTTGTAAATGGGATTAAAGCATCCTTACTTTGGCTTTGCTTCTTGCTAAACTTCATATGGTCTGTGTGTTGTATCATGGGTATTCTGTATATTTTGTTAATACTCACTTATCAGTGAGTACATCCCATGGATGCTCTTTTCAGGCTGGGTTACTTCATTCAGGAGGATATTTTTTAGTTTCATCCATCTGCCTGAAAAATTTATGATGTCCTTGTTTATAATAGCTGAATACTATTCCATTGTGTAAATGAATGACAATTTCTGTATCCATTTTTTTTTGGTTGAGGGACACCTGGGTTGCTTCCTGTTTCTGGCTGTTATGAATAAGGTTGCTATGAACCTAGTGGAGCATGTGTCCTTGATATATGATGGAGCATCATTTGGCAATATGCCCAGGACCAGTATAGCTGGGTCTTTGGTTAGAACTGTTTCCAATTTTCTGAGCAATCTCCAGAATGATTTCCAGAGTGATTTCACAATTTGCAACCCCATAAGCAATGGAGGAGAGTTCCTCTTGCTCCACATCCTTGCTAGCAGGTGCTATAACTTGAGATTTTGGTCTTAGCTATTCTGACTGGTGTAAGGTAGAATCTCAGGGTCATTTTCATTTGATTTTCCTGATGACTAAGGATACTGAACATTTCTTTAAGTACTTCTAGAACATTCGAGGTTCCTTTCTTGTCAATCCTTTCTTTAGATCTGTATCCCCTTTTTTCATTTGGGTTTTGTATATTCTTACTTCTTAAGTTCTTTGAATATTTTGGATATTAGACCTCTGTTGAATGTAGAGTTCGTGCAGATCTTTTCCTGTTCTGTAGGTTGCTATTTTGTACGATTGACAGTATCCTTTGCCTTACAGAAGCTTTTCGGTTTCAAGAGGTCCCATTTAATCAACTGTTGAGCTTTAAGCCTGAACCATAGGCGTTCAGAAAAAATTTCCTGTGCCAATGCATTTGAGGCTATTTCTTGCTATTCTATTCTATTCTATTCTATTCTATTCTATTCTATTCTATTCTATTCTATTCTATTCTATTCTATTCTATTCTATTCTATTCTATTCTATTCTGTTCTGTTCTATTCAGTGTATCTGGTTTTATGTTGAGGTCCTTGATCCATGTGGATTTTAGCTTTTGCAAGGTGATAAAAATCAAACATTATGCATTCTTCTTCATTCAGATTACTTGTTAGACCACCACCATTTATTGAAGATGTTTTAGTTTTTGAACTGCATGGCTTTGGTTTCTTTGTCAATGATCAAGTGTTCATATGTGTGTGGGTTTATTTTTAAGTCTCTGATTCTATTCCATTGATAGATCTCCCTTTCTCTGTACCAATACCATGAGGCATTTATTACTATTGTTCTGTAGTACTGCTGGATTCTCCTTGTTGTTTCTTGGAAACTTTGCTTGGAAAATTGTTTTTCCAGCCATTTATTCTAAGGTAATCTCTGTCTTTGTTACTGGAGTGTGTTCTTTTATGCAGCCAAATGATGGATCATGTTTACATATCCAATCTGTTAGCCTGTCTTTTATTGCAGAATTGAGCCCATTGATGTTGTGAGGTATTAAAGACCAATGGTTGTTATTTCCTGATATTTTTCTTGTTGGAGGTTGTATTATGTATGTGTGGGTATGGGTATAATGCTCCTCTTTGGGTTTGATTTGAGATAACTAATTATTTGTTTTTTCCTTAGGTATAGTTACCCTCCTTGTGTTGGAGCTATCTTTCTTGTATACTCTGTACAGCTGGATTAGAAGAAAGATATTGTTTAAATTTAGTTTTGTCATGGAATATATTGGTTTTTCTATCTATGATGATTGAGAGTTTTGCTGGGTATAGTAGTCTTGGCTGGCATCTGTGGTCTCTTTATATGTGCATGACATCTTTCCAGGATCTTCTGGCTTTTAGAGTCTGTGTTGAGAAGTGAGATGTAATTATGATAGGTCTGCCTTTATATGTTACTTGTCCTTGTCCCATTACAGTTTTTAATATTCTCTCTTGACCTGTACATTTAGTGTTTTTGTTATTTTGTTATGGAAGGAATTTCCCTTCTGATTTAATATATTCTGTAGGTTTCTTGAACATTTATGGCTATCTCTTTAAGTCATGGAAGTTTTTTTTTTTCTATGAATTTGTTTAAAGTTTTCTCTGGACCATTGAACTGGGAACCTTAAAAGTCTTCTATTCCTATTATTTTTAAGTCTGGTCTTTTCATTATATCCTTAATATTCTGGATGTGTTGGGTTAGGAACTTTCCATTTCCTTTCGTGAATATGTCAATATCTCCTATGATATGTTTTAAGACAGAGATTATCTCTTCTGTCTCTTGTTTTCTGTTTTGATGACGCTTGCAATTGTTCTCTTTCCTAGCTTTTCCATCTCCAGGGTTGCCTCCATTTATGATTTCTTTATTGATTCTATTTTAACGTTTAGACCTTGGGTCATTTTGTTCAATTCCTTCACCTATTTGATTGTATTTTACTACATTTCTTTAAGACATTTATTTGTTTCCTATTTAAGGGCTGCTACCTGTTTACCTGTGTTTTCCTGTATTTCTGTAAGAGGGCTATTTTTATCCCCCTTAAGGTCCTGTATCATCTACATGAGATAGGATTTTAGATCAGAATCTTTCTTTTCAGGTGTGTTAGGGTATTCAGGGCTTGCTGTGACAGGAGAAGTAACTTCTGAGGATAACATATTACATTGGTCTATGTTGCTTATGTTTTTGGGCTTGCCTTTCTCCATCTAGTTATCTCTGGCCTGGGTGTCTCAGAATAGAGCAAGCCCGGTGGGAGGCAAGCAGTGCTGTATCAGGTTAGTGCAGACCTCCTGTGTCCATACTTAGAGCAGCCTTTGTGTGCCCATGGTTAAGGCCGACCTCCTGGGATACAGGCATGTCTGTGGGACATACCATGGGTCCAGTGCAGAATGGAAGAATGATGAGGATAATGAGGATCAGGCAGTGAGGGATATGCCCCATATCTGCTAGGCTCTGTGTGTGGCCCAGCTGGCACAGGCACTGGGGTGTAGATCTCCCGATTGTCCCTGATTTAGGCAGATCTCTGGAAGACAAGCAGGCTGTGGGTTTTGGGGGGCAAGGCACTCAGATCTGCCAATAAGTTATTTGAATAAATATGGCATTGTCATTTGTTACATATTGAAAATCCTTGTATCCTCCCTAAAGCTTCTTTGTTACTTAGCTGCTCAATGTATGTAGATGGTAGTGCATTTATCTTTACTTGACATCTAACACTCATTCATAAATGAGTACAAGCTATGTTTTCTTTCTGGTTTTGGGTAACCTCACTCAGGATGATTTTTTTCTAGTTCCAAATTTCATGATGTCATTTTTTTCCACAGCTGAGTAACACAAACATTATGTAAATGTGCCAAATTTTGTTTTCTATTATTTAGTCGAGGGGGATCTAGGTTGTTTCTGTAGCTGGCTATTATCCATTAATCTGCTAAAAATATAGTTGAGCAAGTATCCTTTTGGTAGGATGGAGAGTCCTGGTTCTTGAGGTTTATGGATACTCAGTTTTCTAAGAAACTCCCATATTGATTAACAAAGTGGCTATGCAAGTTTGCCATCACCTATTGATTAACAAAGTGGCTATGCAAGTCTGCCATCACTGGAGGATTGTTCCCCTTGCTCCACACCCTCACCCTCACCAACAGTAACTGTCAATTTTGTTTTTGATATCAGCAATGATGACTTGTGTAGAATGGAATCTCGGAGTCATTTTGGTTTGCATTTTGCTGATGGATAGAGATGTTGAATATTTATTTAAGAGTTTAACCATTTGAAATTCCTCAGTTGAGGATACTCTGTCTAGATCTGAACCACATTTTAATTGGATTATTTGGTTTGTTGTTGTCTAGGTCCTTGAGTTCTTTAAACATTTTGGATATCAGCAATCTAACAGAAGTAAAGTTGGTGAAAATATGTTTTGATTTTGAAGACTGATGTTTTGTCTTCCTAATAGTTTCCGTTTCCTTACAGAAGTTTCATTTTCATGAGATTTCAGTTTTTTTAAGTGCAGATTTTCCTGCCTGAATGAATGGTGCTATGTTTCTAAAGGTGTCACCTGTGCCAGTACATTCAAGGCTATTCCCCAATTTTCCTTCTATCAGATTCAGTGTTTCTGGTAACATATTAATATATTTGACCACTTGGACTTGAGATTTGATCAATGTGGTAGATAAGCAACATTTGCATTCTATACATACTGACATCCATTGAGACCATCACCATTTCTTGAAAATGTTTTTTTTTCCAATTGTATATTTTTGGCTGCTTTATCAGAAATGAAGTGTCTGTAGGTGTTTGAACTTATATCACAGTCTTTGATTTAATTTCATTAGTCAACATGTCTGTTTTTATACTATATGATTTTTATTATTATTGCTCTGCAATATAGATTTAAATCAGGGATGGTAATTACTACATTGGGATGTTAGTATATTGAACCATTGCTGTATGTCAGCAATGAAGTCTATTTGACCAAAGCAGATAATATTTTGATTGTTTCTTTGATTCTCTTTCATGTTTTTTAATTGAGTATTTTAGTGTTTATATTCAGGAGGAAAATTTGTCTATAATTTGCTTTCATTGTTGAGTCTTTGTGTGGCTTGGGCATTAGGATGACAGTGGCATCAACAAATATATTTGGCTATTTTCCTTCTGTTTGTACATGGGGAAATGATTGAAGAAGATTGACATTTGCTTTTCCTGACATACTGGTATAACTTTGTTCTAATAACCATCTATCCTTGGTTTTTGTTGTTGTTGTGTGTTTGTTTTGGAGTTTTGGTGGGGTTGTTTTGTTGTTGTTTTATACTTTGGGTGATTTTAGTGAATTCTATTTCCATATGGAGTATAGATCTATACACATTGCTTATCTGATTTTAATTGAATTTGGTAAGTAGTATGTAGGAGAAAATTTGTCCCTTCTGTTAAAGTATTAAGTTGTGTGAGATGTGGGCCTGTAAAATATGAATTAATGATTATTTGGATTCCCTTGGGATTTGTTGTTATGTACCTCTTTTTGTTTCTGAGTTTGTTCACTTACATATTCTCTTTGTATCATTGAGTGAGTTGGATAAATGTTTCTATCTTGCTAATTATCTTAGAGAATTAAGTCATCGTTCAGTTGTTCTCTATAGTTGCCTTTGTTTCTTTATTTATATTTTTATTTCAGACATGGGTTTGATTATTTCCTGACATTCTCTCCTTTTGGATGTGTTTGCTTCTTTTTGTTCTAGACCATTAAGGTGTCTGTTAAGTTGCTAGTATGACATCTCTCCAGTCTCTTTATCAAAGTACTTAGTACTATAAACTTTCGAATTAGGATAGCTTCATTCTGTTCCATAAGTTTGAATATGTTATATATTGCTTTTCATTGTTTTCTAAGAATTTCTGCATATACATATCATCATATAAAAGAGATAACACTTATTATTCTACTCAGAAATTTGGCATTTCTTCATGAAAAAATGTTTAATTGTTGTTTTCCTAGCTTTTGAAACTAGCAACACATTTTCATTTTGTTTGCATTTTATTTGTAAGCTGTATTCTTACAGTATGGATGTGTAAAAAATTTTAAAGCTACTTTTGGATTGTTTCATCTCATATTTAATAATAGTAATGATTTAAACACTCACATATTATTTTTATCATTTAGAATTTATGATCTATTTATGTATCACTTATAATTATTGCTAAATTAGACCCTTCTAGAGAAATTTTCTCCATTTACCTAATAGTATTGATTAATATTGTATTATCAATGGATGGATAGATGGCAGACTACTTTGCTAAGAATGATCAAGCCATAATTTTTATTCCCTATAAGTGCATAAACTCTGCTGTGGGTCACATGATTGCAAACATAGGCCACGGGAGGTAGATATATTCATATCATCATCACCTTAAATCTTCTTCAACCAAATTATGATTTTGAGGTCATCCTAACTGAAATTTATTTGAAACACTGCCCAAAGGTGGAAAATAAAGAATGATGACTGGGAATTGATTTTTCTTGTTTGCTTTTGTAGCAGTGTACATTTTATTGTAGCTAACAAGATTTTGCTTTCTATATTACATAAAAACAAAGTTTTGGCTTACACAGTCTGTAATCTTTTTTGTTTTTATCAATTTTTTCACCTGAAATAACTCTGCATACAACAGAATTGCAAGTCAAATAATATAGCAATCATGGTTGTAGACTAAGTTGTTATACACCATGTTGTTTTAATTTGAGTACCCATTGACCATATTCTTTTGGCATTATCATTATACAACATGGATATACTGATAGAAATGGTGAGAAAATGGAAGGAAGTGCCAGGATATGAAAGTTCTTTGTTAGGATGGATGTAAAAGAGATTTTTTTACTTGTTTTCACAAGAATACCATAGATAAAATAGTATATATGAGTTTGTAATATGAAAATGAGATAGTTTTTCTTATTCAGGTTAATTGACTTTGAAAAAAATATTTATGCTTCAGGGGAAAAAGTGTGGTGGTCTATATATGGACCAATAACATGCCATTATTTTCTCATACTAACATTTTCCTTCAGCTCACATGAGTTTCTTAATGGCCAAGGAAAGTGTAATCATGTTATTTAAAACATAATATGGCTCTGGATTATTATCCTACACAATCTGCAATTTTGTAATTATTTGTATTTTTCTTTATGATACTTTATTATACTTATCATATAAATATATCATTTCTCTGCTAGACCTCCTCTTTCAAAATCTCCTTTGTCATAGCTCCTAATTTATCCCTCTCAAATTAATGGCCTCCTTTTCTATTGTTATTACTAATATATTATGTACAATACAATTATATGCCTACATCCTATTGAGTCCAGTTAATGTTGTTTGTCTGCATATGGTTTTAGGACTGAGTAATTGGAATTGGATAAGTAACTGTATGCTCATCCCTCAAAAATGACTACTTCTGCTTTCATCAATAGTTAGTTGCCCACACTCCTAAGTATATGGTTGAGTTTCTGGGAAATCTCACCCTGTCAAAGGAGGTCAACAATTTTTGTCCTAGTTGAGTTGTTTTTTAGGCAGCCATATTTTGGGGGTACAATATGTATCTTCTCATTTATTGATAGGACATAATCTCACATATTTCTTAATCATTTGATTCTTACAATCATTTTGCCCCAACTTATACAAAGTTACACAAGACTAATAGCAGAAGACATGTGGTAGATATTTCAGTTCTTTTGGGCATCTGCCTTGACCACTTGTATTATTCTTTAGTTATCTGTTAAAGTGAAAGTTTTCTACAATGAATAATGTACATGAGCTACATTTACCTGTGGGGATAAGCAAACATATTTAGAAGTCATTTAGGAATGCCTCTGGTTTAAAGCTCCAAGCCTACTTTGAAACTGGTAGAGGATTAAAGAGGAGGATCCAGTTGGAACATGCTGGATTATGAAATGCTGTGTCTTTTTTTTTTCTTTTCACATATGTGTGAATGAATCAATCTATTGGCCAAAGAATATTGTAGAAAGGATAAACTAATATGAAATTTTATGGATCTGTTAAAAGCATGTTCCTAGAATTAGAATTTCAGATATAGATCTAAAAATGAATTTGAAAAATAAGGAATAGTGACACATACCTCTTTGAATAATACATGTTGAAATTATTAGTTTGCCCCATATATAGAGAGAGTTTACCTTCCTAAGTATAATTTATATTTTTCACTAGCTGTCACTATTATAAAAGTGAGGGATGCTACATAATATAAAATAGTTACAATATAGGTGAGGAACATGAATTCGGATTCACAGAGCCAACATCCCACTGGAAATGGCAGCACCAAGTTAAACTGGAAATACTTTTACAAGGAGATAGGAAGATGAGGCAGAAATATCTGAGCAACTCCCTTGGCATCTATAAGGATGTCAACAGAGACACATAAATTGAACAGGGCTGGATAACAAAGTTAGAGAGTTTATTTGCATTTCTTGTACAAGCATCTAAATGTGTTATTAACAAGATATGTATATCTAAATACACCAGAGACAGATACATTGACACATAGCATACAGACATACAATATATCATAAATATATAATTGTAGAAAAGCCAACCGTAGCCACAGATTGGAATCAGTAAGTGACCTCTTTCATAATAATCTAGCTCAGGAACCACGTGGTTTAATAAAGAAACAATTGCTTTTCACATATTTGTTGAATCTGAAAGATCAAAAGAGTGGATTTTTTTGTGAAGGATTCATGCATCATTCAAGGATAAAATTAAGTTATATTCCCATATATGGGTATCAGAGAAACCAAGTTCTCCTGGGCCTATAATTAATAAGTATCCCACTTCTCTATATCATTACCATTAAATGTTATAGCGCATTGAAATAATTAACTGGCATACATAAAAGTTTGGGTTCTATGAAAACAAAAACTTTCAAACTGTAGAAGCCATTGTATTAATTTTTAGATAAAATTGTGTGAGTTCTCCTTATGAATGCTGTAATACTTCTATGCAGCCTCCAAGAACAAAACTACCAGCTTGTTTTGGCCATGTTATTTGCCATCAAAGAGATCAACAAGAACTCCCATATTTTACCAAATATCTCTCTGGGACTTGAGATTTACAATCTGCCATTTTATGAAAGGAATGTTCTGAAGATTGTATTCTATTGGCTCACAGGCTTGAACACCTCCATTCCTAACTACAGCTGTAGAGAAGAGAGCAAATCAGCTGCTGCACTTACAGGAATATCATGGAAAATATCTGAAAGTATTGGGAGAGTTCTGAATCTTTATAAATTTCCACAGGTGAATTAAGAGTTATATGAGTGATGAGCCTCCGGGTCTCTTTTCTCATAATTTAGCTATGTGCAAAAAATGGGGGGAGAGATTTTCACTACTTAGAATAAAGGAACAACTACAGAGACAGATTTAAAATAAAAACTTCCCTCTTTTTAAATTTGATATATGGCAAAGAGAATGAACTGTACACAAGGTACTTTAAAACTTTAAACTTTTCCTTAATTTTCTCAAAATACTCAAAAACTGAGGTATGATATTAAGAACTGTTGAGCAGTGTTACTTCTTGACTTAAACAGGTTGTTGTTGGTTTTTTTTTTTGGAATGACAATTCTTATTCTGATGTTTTAAAAACTGTATTTCTTTCAGCTTACATTTGGGGCTTTTGATGACCTTCTTACTGATAGAAGCCAGTTTCCATCTCTGTACCAGGTGGCCCCCAAAGAATCATCACTATTGTGTGGTATTGCCGCGTTGATGCTTCACTTCAACTGGACCTGGGTGGGACTGTTCATCACAGATGACCACAGAGGTGTTCAGTTTCTATCAGGCTTGAGAAAGGAGCTGGACAAGAATAAAGTCTGCTTAGCTTTTGTGTGGACAGTATCATTTATAGGGGAATCAGTATATTATTTGTCAAGTGATCTTAGGATGTATATTTTGGAGTCATCAGCAAATGTGATCATAATTTATCCAGACATTCCTTTGATAATATCTCAGATAGGAAATGGATATAGTAAGGATCTACTGAGAAGAGTTTGGGTCATGAACTCAAAAAGGATTGGCCTAAAATTTATAGAATATAATATGTTAGATTCATCCCATGGCACTCTCACTTTTTCACCCCATCATGGGGAGATTCTTGGTTTCACAAATTTTATGCAGGAAGCTACACCTATCAAGTACCCAGAAGACACTGTTCTTCATGTTTTGTGGAACTGGTACTTCAACTGCTCACTTTCACATTCTGATTGCAAAATCATTGAAAACTGCATGCCCAATGCCTCTTTGGAATTATTGCCAGGGAAAATGTTTGAAATGGTCATGACTGAAGAGAGTTACAATGTGTACAATGCTGTGTTTGCCATTGCCCACAGTCTCCATGAGATGCTTCTCAATCAATACCAAATTCAACCCCAGGCAACCCAAGATAGGAATACATTATTGCCCTGGCAGGTAATGTCTCTTTCATTGCATTGTAACATTAGCAACATGACACCAGATGCTTAAAACTGTCCCAAACTAGATATAGTAGATTTAGTTTTTCTTTCAATAATTTATAAGAGGTAGGATATATTTCAGTAATTAGATATCCCATGTCTAGGTGGGAGTTTTTGTTTAACAGAGTAATTCTGCTTTTGGTAGATGCTGCAGGGATATTTCTCTTGGAAATATCTCTTTATGAAACTCTAGCATTTTCTGTTCATTTCTCACAAAACCTGTCAAATAGTCCTGTCCAACACTACATTTGTTATATTCTTTACTCTACTCCAGATTATCCACCAAAGTCAAGTAAACTCTCATTCTACATGGAGGTTGTTTAAAATTTCAGAAAATAGGAGACAGTTAAAGAAGTTGAGACTTCTTAACAGTATATTCCTTATCATTTAGTACTGCTTGGATTAGATTGTCTCTAAAACTGAAATTTTAGAAACCAAATCTTAGTTATCTTCTTCTAAGCAGTTCTTTGTTCAACACCATAGAAAAATAATTTTAAACTGTATTGAAATCATACATTACAGTTCGTAAATAACTTCATCTTTGTAGTTCTGTTACATCTCTAAGACTAACTTTTTCACACAATTTCACATACAATTTAGCTTCAACCTTTTCTGAGGGATATTCAAGTGAAAAATTCTGCTGGTGACCATGTGGTCCTGGACTGGAAACAGAAGAGAGATCCAGAGTATGATATTACCAGCCTTTGGAATTTCCCAACAGGTTTTTCACTATTTGTGAATGTGGGTATGTTTTCTCCAAGGTCTCCCCAGGGCCAACAACTGTCATTATCTGAATATATGATACAATGGCCCATAGTATTGACAGAGGTATGTGTGTTTCTTATTGAAAGGATTCTAATGTATGTAAATAATCTTTGACTTTGAATCTAATGGCTCTTGGTTGTTTACGTGTGCCCCATCAATATACCCATACCCAAATATAAAAACTTTTACTGATTGTTCAGTCTAGTGGATGTGTTTTCAGATATTTTGAAATTATGTAATCATTTTGTCATTTAAAGACAGAAAATGAATTAGTAGGTTTTTTTTTTACATCACTGTAACAGAAGAGCTATTGGGTGTTTATATTGTCTTCCATTGTCTTAGTTAATTTTGCTCAACATGAAGTAAATTAGAGTTACCTGTGTAGAATAATGTCAGTAGAGAAAAGATTTACAAACTACTGGCCTAAAGCCAAGTCTGTCAGGCATTGTCCAGATACAGAATTTACACAGGAGGGGCCCTTAAAATGAAAGTGGTGGCAGATTGTTCTTAGGTGTTTAAGAAACAAATCTGAGAACGCTGTGATAGCAAGCCAGTAAGCAGAAATACTACGTGGTCTACATTTCAATTACTATATCTAGTTGTCCTGTCCTTATTTCAGTTGACAATAAATGATGAGGTAGAAGTGTACTTTGAAATGAGGATTTCTATTCATACTTTGCTATTGGCATGCCATTTTATCATAACAATAGAAACCCTAACTAACCCAACTTAGATGAGTCAATCTTCAGTTGGGTTTTACTTAGGCCTTTGACAAACAAATCAGAAAAGTCAGAGCATGCCTCTTTTTTACTTACTTGTTTGTTGTAAAATTTAGACAGCAAAATTAATGTGAGGAATGAAGGATTTTGTTTTTATCATTGCAGATTGAGGATGAAGTACATTATGGCAGGCAATTATGACAGCACTGATTTTAGAAAGCTAGGAAGATTTCATCCAAGATCATGAATAAGGGAGTAATGGTTGCTGCTGACCAAATTTCTTTTCCATTTTCATTTATATTCCAAAAATGATAGCACTTATTTTAATAAGGCTGTCAAATGTACCTAAGGAAATGTAGGAAATGCTTCTCAGAAATACCCAGACATTTGTTTTTATGTTGCACTACTTCATACCATGCTGACAGATGGACACAAAGGAATTTCAGGACAGAATCAGTCTGGAATCCAAATATACTCTCCTTAGGCATTTTCTCAGCAATATAACTTACCCTTTTTTCTACCTTTAAAAATCTTTACAGATATTACAGAGTTTCATAGTCTTAGGACCTAATAAAAAATAGAATGTACTTGTATGTCATACTACATGGAAACATGGTGTCACACATCTAATACCTACATTTTTAAATACTAAATTAATCAATGATCTGAATTGTTAAACATCCTTTACTTGAGCACTCATTAGGATGTAAGTATTTTATATCCTGTGTTAAATATTTTTCAGCCCCCTCAGTCTAAATGCAGTGAGAGCTGCACTCCTGGATTTAGGAAAATCATCCTGGAAGGAAAGCTTGCCTGCTGCTTTGACTGCATTCCTTGCCAAGAAAATGAGATTTCCAATGAGACAGGTGAGTGACAAGACTCTCAGAAGACTTGCCCTCCTTTCCACAGTGTTCTGACAAAGTTAACCTATAGGAAAAAGTCAGCAAGAGAACTACACAGCCATTCCTTTATTTCAGTTCAGTAGTTTAAATTGTTCCAGTGCATTTTCTGTTAAAAAAATACATATGGATGATTTACATTTTAGATCCATTGTAGGTATTGTTGCCTCAAGAAATTAGTTCCTCACAGCAGAGATGAGTGTTCCATTCCAGCATAGAATTTAACTGACAATATTCTGAGTATTAAGCCCTCATAATCTTGAAACTTATTTAATTTATTTTTAACTTATTTACTTAGTTAGTTATTTGACTTCACATCTTACTTACTACTCCCTGCTAGTCTCCTCCTCCAAAAATCCTGCATATATATGGGGGGGCCTTGGTCCAGCCCTGTTATGCTCTTCGATTGTTGGTTCAGTCTCTGACAGGCCCAAGAATCCAGGTCAATTGTTTCTTTGGTCTTCCTGGGGATTTCCTTTCCACTTTGTCTCACAATCCTTCCTCCCATTCTTCCACAGGAGCCCACAAGCTGCATCATCAGTGTCACTGCAGGTATCTGCATGTGTCTGAGTCAGCTGCTGGGTGGAGCCCCTCAGAATACAGTCAATTTAGAATCCTGTCTGGAAGCATAACAGGTTATTATTAATAGAGCCATGGATTGGTGCTTACCCATGAGATAGGTCTCAATTTGGGCCAGTTGTTGGTTGGCATTTCACTCAGTCTCTTCTCTATCCCTGTCCTTGCACTTCTTGTAGGCTGGATACAATTTCTGTCCAAGGTTTTGTGGGTACTTTGCTGTTCCTATCACTCCACTCGGTTCCTGCATGGCTACAGGATGTGACTACTTCCTGTTCCATATTCCCAATGCTATGAGTCACAGCTAAGGTCAGCCCCATTGATTCTTGGACTCCTCCCTTATTACTGGTCTTTGTCATATCCTAGAATTGTCCCCCATATCCCTACTTCTGTCAGTTGTAGATTTCCACTCATTCTCATGGCTATCTTCCCATCCCCACATGTAATTCTGAATCTCGTATTAACCTCCTTATCTCTTCTACCCAGTTCCTTCCCTAGCTCTACATCTTATGACTATATTATTCCCACTTCTAAGTGAGATTAAAGCTTCCTCCCTTGTGTGTTACTTCTTGTTTAGCTTATTTGGGTCTCTGGAATGTTGTATGTGTATGCTGTATTTTAAGGCTACTATCAACTTGTAAGTGTGTACATACCATTCATGTCCTTTTGGGTCTGGATTACCACACTCAGGATGATATGCTCAAGACCCATCCATTTTCCCACAAATTTTTATGATGTCTTTGTTTCTAATTGCTGAATATTATTCCATTGTGTAGATGTATCACATTTTTTTAATGCATTCATTAGTTGAGGAACATCTAGGTTGTTTCCAAGCTCTGCCTATTACAAATAAAGCTACTATGAATATAGTTGAGCAAATGTCTTTGTGGGATGTTGGAGGGTCTTTTGGGTATATTCCCAGGAGTGGTATAGGTGGGTCTTGAGTTAGAACTATTGCCAGTTTTCTGAGGAACTGACAAATTTATCCCCAAAGTTGTTATACAAGTTTACTCTTCCACCAGAAATGGAGGGGTGTTCTCATTCTACCATGACTTACAGAATGTCACTTGAATATTTCATCTTAGCCATACTGAAGGGTGTATGACAGAATCTCAGAGTTGTTTTGGTTTGCATTTGTCTGATTACTCAATGTTGAACATTTCCTTTTTTCTTTTCTTTCCATTCCTTCTTTTTAAAATTGTCTTTAATCTTTTTCATACTTCAGTTGTTATCCCCTTCCTGATCCTTCCTCTAACAGCTCCTCATCCCATTCCTTCTCCCCTGTCTCCACAAAGATGTCCCCACCCCACCCACTGAGCAGACCTCCCCACTCCCTGAGGCCTCAAGTCTCTCCAGGGTTGAGTGAATCTTCTCTCACTAAGGCCACAACAGGCAATCCTCTGCTATATATGAATTGAGGACCAATTAGCAGATAGTATATACTGTCTGGTTGGTTTCTCAGTGTCTGAGAAATCTCAGGGGCCCAGGTTAGTTGAAACTGCTGGTCTTCCTATGGGGTCACCCTTCTCTTCAGCTTCTTTTAGCCATTCCCTATTTCAACCACAGGGGTCCGGGACTTCAGTCCATTGGTTAGGTGCATCTGTCTCAGTCAGCTGCATGTTGGGACTTTGAGGGGGCAGCCGTGCTAAGCTCCTGTCTGTAAGCACACCACAGCATCAATGATTGTGTCAGGCCTTGGAGCCTGCTCTTGACATAGATCACAGTTTGGTCCTGTCACTGGACCTCGTTTCCCTCAGTCTCTTCCCCATTTTTGTCCCCTGCAGTTATTTTAGACAGGAACAATTCTGGATCAGAGTTTTGGACTGTGGGATGGCAGCCCATCCCTACCCTTGATGCTCTGTCTTGACACTGGAGGTGGACACTGCAAATTCCCTCTCTCCACTGTTGAGCATTTCATCTAAGGTCCCTCCATTCGAGTCCTGAGAGTCTCTCACCTTACAGGTCACTGGTACATTCTATAGGGTCCCCCCACTGCCAACTTCTGAGGCTTCATATTTCCTTTCCTTCTGCTGACCCTCTGGGTTTTTCTCTTATCCCCTCCCCAATATCTGATCATGTTGTCCCTTTCCCCACTCCTTCTACTCTCCCATCCAGGTCCCTCTCTGCAAGGCTAGGTGCTTCCTCTCCCACTAAGGTCAGACAAGACAGCACACCTTGTAGAAAATACTCCATGTCCAGGTGTCAGCTTTTGGCATAGCTCCCATTCAAGTTGTTCAGGCTCTGATGAAGATCAAGCTGCCCATATACTACAAATGAGCAGAGAGGAAGGACTATGTCCATCCTGTGTATGTTCTTTGGTTGGTTGTTCAGCCTCTAAGAGCACCAAGGGTCCAGGTTAATTGACTCTATTGGTCCTCCTGTGGAGTTCTTATCCCCTTTGGGGCCTGTAATCCTTCCTCCTATTCTTCCATAAGAGCACTATAGCTCCAAACACTGTCTTTCAACCAAAAAACAAAAACAAAAACAACAAGCAGATTTTTGATTATTATGTTGAGGGAGGATTTTCTGCTCTGGTCTAGTCTAAATGATGTTCTACAAGCTTCTTGCGTTATTGTAGGCATATCTATCTTTTGGATGGGAACATTTTTTTATATGATTTTGTTGAGAATGTTTTTCTGAGCCTTGGAGCTGCAAATCTTTACCTTTTTTATTTCTGTTATTCCCAATTAGGACTTTACATGATATCCCAGACTTACTGGATGTTTTGTGCCAAGAATATTTTTAGATTTAATATCTACTTGAGTGAGGCATCAGTTTTATCAATTGTATCTTCTATGCCTGTGATTTCTTCTTCCATCTCCCGTATTTTGTTGGTAATGCTTGTATCTGTTCTTACAGGTCTCTTCCCTAGAATTTCCATCTACAAGAATCCCTCAGTTTATGCTTTCTTTATTGCTTCTATTTTCACTTCCAGGGTCTTGCATACTTTTCTATTTTTATATTTTCCTGTGTATCTGTAAGGAATTTATTTATTTTACTCTGTAAAAATCTCTACCTTGCCAGGCTGTGGTGGTGCACGCCTTTAATCCCAGCACTTGGGAGGCAGAGGCAGGTGGATTTCTGAGTTCGAGGCCAGCCTGGTCTATAGAGTGAGTTCCAGGACAGTCAGGGCTACACAGTGAAACTCTGTCTCTAAAAAAAAAAAAA
>JADRCC010568577.1:0-12500 GCA_019843855.1 Hylomyscus alleni
GGGGACCCAGAGGAGGAGTTAAGGAAAGGACTGAAGGTATTTGCAACCCCATAGAAAGAACAACAATATCAACCAACCAGATACCCCAGAGTTCCTAGGCACTAAACCACCAACCAAAGAGTACACATGGAGAGACCCATGTCTCCAGCTTCCTATGTAGCAGAGGATGGCCTTATCTGACATCACTGGGAGAGGAGCCCCTTGGTCTTGTGGAGGCTCCATGACCCAGCTTAGGGGAATGCCAGGGCAGGAAGCAGGAATGGGTGGGTGGGGGAGTACTCTCATTGAAGCAGGGGGGAGGAGGATGGGATAGGAGTTGTGCAGAGGGGGAAATTGGGAAGGAGCATAACATTTGAGATGTAAATAAATAAAATATCCAATAAAAAATGAATGTGAAAATGGAAAAGAAAAGGAGGATTGATTTCTAACAAAACAACTACCATATATACCGGATAATATCAGGCTGAAGTTTTTTCATGTAATATGTAAAAGAGATTCAAATCACAATGAATCACTTTCAGTGAGCCACTGACTATATTGTATAGGCTTACATAAAAGCCAAAACAATCACAGTTTATTGAATATCCTATAGGCTTCTAAAGACATGTCATATTGATTTGAGAAAGAAATTATAAAATATCATTTTAACTTACCGATTTAAGTTATAATTGATATTAATTGCAAATTACATTCACAAATTTGGGAATGGATAAAGACTTAAGGAAACCTATAAACATCAACTAATGTTTTTCTTGGGTTTTAATCCGTACATAGAATACAATTCTCTAAAATTTTTGTTGAATATAAGTAAATGTATAATATAAAGATATCATGTTCCTGACTCCCCAGAATATCATAATTATATATATTATTAATTTTTACTGCTGACATGAAATACACAGAAGCATGTTTAATGTAGAAAATAGACATAAACAAAGTGTAAGGAAATGGAATTGCTTTAAATTTTTTCTTAATTCTTTTAAGCATAGTTTTTCATCTTAGCATATACAACCTTTACCAGGATTCTATAACAAAGTACTGTATACTGGGTAAATTTAAAAAAAATCAAAAATGCACTGTCTAAAACTTCAGCAGTCTCAAATTTCAAAATAAGAAAATATCTAATAAAAAAAGAAAAAAATCAAAATGGCAGGTTTATTTTCAAGGGATGTATGCAATTTCCCCTAAACCAAATAACTATTTGCCAAAATAGTACACAAGGGAAATAGTCATGGAATGAGCCTTAAACCCAGATATACTGTTCTTGTAATCACTCTGGTGAGAGGAAAAAGCAAGAAAGAAACCTTGCTCTTATCTAGAGCAACAGATACAATAAATTACAGATAAGGTGTCAATATAGGCCCCCACTAGTCCTTATGTAAATGCACTGAACATTTCCAGTCCTCACAGTGGTCCCTGAATATGCTTCCTCATTGTTGGGCATGCTTAAGTTTAGATAATTGGTTTTATCTCATAATAAGACAAATTTATCATACCCTGTAATAGAAGGCAGGTTTGCAGTTTGGGACAAAGTGCCTTTAAAGGTTCACGTATTATGTTGACTACAGAAACTAAGCAACATCACTAAAAGAGATGTCTCTAAAGGCTCTAGGGAAGAGACTCTAGGGAAGAGTCATAAATATTAGCCAATTACACTTAACCTTAAATAAATATGTTTACCTTTCAAATTATATTACATTTATGGTGTTCCACAAACTAGTCTCAAAAAAGATGGTGGAGAGAAAGGAATCAAATCATATTTTTAAGCAGGAAGAAGCATTTTCTTTTCAAGCATATGTTTCCTTATTGGAAGGAGGATCTGTTTCCAGGACCCTTTAACAGTTTGCAGATGATTATGTCTTCTCTGTTTTGTCAAATATCTGGCAGTATCTAACTTCTGGATATGCTTTTCTGTGTATCGTTATTGAAATTTTAACCTTAGCCTACAACAAATTAAACAACTATAGTACAGTTTTTACGTTTAACAACTCAAAAGCAAATGCACAAAATCCCACCAGCTTCCTATAAAGTGGAGGCGTGAGAAAGCTGAGGAGTGCAATGATATTCCCCTGTAGACTCAGGAAACATTTTCCAGTGTCCAAGGGAGGGTGACACTAGAATTTTAAATGATAAGAAGTCAGCCAACAAAGCTGCACTGGGTACAATTGTAGTCACCATCTCACTTTACTAAATTTGCTGATCTCTTTTCTCCTCTTTTCCATTTCTCTAATTACCTATAATTCATCCAATCATGTTGAATTCTGCCACATTGACAAAAGGTCATAAGCAAGCTAGAAATGCCTGTCACTTTTTTTTATAATAAGAAGGAGGCTGTAGTGTTGGAGGAATGAAAGTGTTCTACAAAGAAATTAATTTTTAGACTGGTGTTACCAAAAGAGAGAAGAGAAAAGGAAATTTTTTCTCTCGTAATACAATGTAAGTTTGTCTATTCTTTTTGCAAAAGAGTTTGGCAATTCATTATTAATTGGCATTGTGATTACTATGTAACCCAGGCTACTCTTCTATTCACTATTAATGTATTGCCTCAGCCGGATGCATGGTGGGATTACAACTGTGAACTACAGTATCTGGCCCTATGATTGATCAAGTACTAAAAATGACTGGATAGCAGACAAAGATTTAAAGTTTATAGTCTCTAGGTCTGAAACCATTGCAATTCCCTCTGTGGTTGATTAAACTATGTCAGGTATAATCTTCAATCTTGAAATGTATATTAAACTGTAAAGCAAATCCTGTATTCTAGGGACATATGGAAGACACTCTGTGCCAAAGCAAGTAAGTGGTAGTTTGGATCTAGCAGACTCATAAAACTGCAAGAAAATACATTTTACTCATTACTGGAATAGAAATTTCCTCACAGTTTCACCAAACAGATCAAAGAAAATCCATTTACTCTATTGAACACAAACCAAGAGTCATGGATGTTTTGAAAGCCTATGGCTATTTTGTACTGAACTTTTATTGAAATTTCCTGCACTAGCCCATTCTCTGGAGAGAGAAAGAGTACCAGAGAGAAATATTCTAAGGTCTGATGAGTAAAAATTTTAAATGAAATTCTGTGACAAAACCTCCCTGGAGAAGAATTTGAATACAGTATTTATGACCAAGTGCAAGGGGATGAAAATGAGGATCCAAGTGATCATATAGGAGAATATATCTGCAGGAAACATTTGTTTGATGCAAATTTTCCCATTTCCTCCCCTTCTGAGAGCTGAAGTTTTGACTTGCCAGTATTTTAGAGTATCCCTTAAGTTTCAACATAGATATTCACCTACAAAACCTTAGGGTAACGAAAAAAAATCAGAGATCAGATAAAACTATGAAGATATCACAAGCCAAAATAACCAGTTTTAGAACAACCTAGGTAAAGTGATATTTTGTGATAAGAATGGTATACAAAATGAACAAACATACCCAAGGAAATTTGGGGGAAGAAGTGAATAGATTAAAATGCAAGGCAAACACACAAGCAAGTCTGGAGATGAGACTGAGTGGCCAAACTCATGAAATAAAAACAAAGCAGATATGTTTCCCATGGTGATTTATGAAATTTAAGGAAGTACAAAATAAAATAAAAATACCTTCATCTAATTAATGTTAAATGCTTTAAAATTACACACTAATGTCCCTCATTGGCTCATTGCTTCCCAGTATATGTGAAACCTGGAGTTCATTCTGGATCATCACACTAAGAAAGTCAATGGCGAAAAGCAATTCAAGTCCAATCACAAGATAACTATGAACTCGTGGGTTTCAAAGTATGATTTACAACATTAATGTACTATAAAATAAAATTTTACAAGTTTTAATGGCTGAATATTATGTTAAAATAAATTACTCTCTTGACACCAAATTCTATTTACTGTGATGTTCCAAAGTTATAAAATAGTTCAATATTTGAGAAAAGCTTAAAACCAGATAAAATATAGTTAGGAGTCAAAAGATGACAACATTCACTAATTTTTTTTCTAATTACGTTAAAAGAACAGATGAGAAGTAGTCAACTGTGTTGTTCTTTTATTTTATTTCATGTGTGTGGATGTTTTGCTTATGCACCATAACATGTTGGCTGCCCATGGAGTTGAGAAGGCTTCCAATCCTCTGGATTACAGATGGTAGTGAACTATCTTAAAATGCTGGGAATCAAGCCTAAGATGTAGACAAGATCATCAAGTGTTTCTAATGGATAAGCCATTTCTTTCAGGCCTTCTATCATATATTTGAAGGAGGTATATATAAATGTAATGAATAATATGGGATCTAAAAGAAAAGTCATTAGGAACATAATTGAGAAACAAATAAAAACAAAATATTTCTTTAAGGAAAATTTTCTTCCCCTATGGACAAATTGGAGAAGAGACTGAAGTAGCTGAGGGGGTTTGCAACCTCATGGGGGAGCAACAGTATCAACTGCTTAGACATTCCAGAGCTCCCAGGGACTGGACCATCAACTGAAGAGTATATAAACTTGGAGGGACTCATGGCTCCAGCCTCATATGTGGCAGGAGATGATCTTGTTGGATATTAGTGGGAGGAGCGACCCTTGGGCCTGAGCAGGATAGATGCCCCAGTATAGGGGAAAGCCAGGGCAGGAAAGAAGGAGTGGGTAGGTGGGTAGGGAAGAACCCTCATAGAAGAAGGGAGATAGAGCATAGGATAGGGTGTTTCTAGAGGGGAGACATGGAAAGGGGAAAACATTTGAAATGTAAACAAAGAAAATATCCAATAAAAGAAAAAAAGAAAAAAAAGAAATAAGAAATTGAGGTAATTGAATATAATCCATATGGACATTTAATATCACAAAGTTTCAGCAAGTCAGTATTTAGTCAGTTGATACATAGTTTTATTGACTAAATACTATATTGTAATATACTTTCTATGATTAATTTACATGACTTGTGAAATGGATGTTGCTTTTTAAAAGTGGAACTATGGACAGATAAAATATAGTCTTCTTAAATAGACAAGGTGTTGATTTTTGTTAGCTCTTACCTACCTGCAAAGAATATTTATTTTTAATGGTCTCTAGGGAAAAATACCAGTGTAGTATCCCTGTGAGATTGTTGGACCTTGAGAAAGCACAGATTATTCTTTTTATGTGATAATGAGTAAGAATTAGATGCAGGCACACTAATGAGTTTACTCTAGTTCAAGCTCAGTCCTTGTTTCAATCTTTGTTTTGAAAAGAAGCACAAAACTGTTAATAGCCGATATCGTCAGAGCAAAGAAAGCATGGAACATCATCTTTTCTGGGAGACTTTGGCAGAATAGGTGCCATGGAAACAATCTCTCAGCAACAAAATTGTGCAAATTGGGACTTAAACTTCATGTTTACTTATCCTTTTAAGTTAGACATTTGTGTTTTAAGATGTTTTAATTTCTCTCTTGACAACACCTCAGTATTAAAAATAAAAAGCACTCTACTTCATTATTATTAGAAGTCCAGACTATAGAGTCCTGGTTTTGGGTTGATTAAGTAATCAGTTAGAACACATTCATTTGCTATAGGAGGAAAACAAGCCCCGATGTATAATGGCCATAGCTGAGTGTCAGTTATTTGCAAATCCTTCAGAGAAATAAACTAAAAATACTCTTTACCAGAGGCTATATTATTTTCATATAATAAATACCAGCTATAAATCAAAGGAATTATTAACATAATGAAATACATACAGTTATTTAGCTGTGTTTTTGAGAATTAATTTTCTAAATTCTTACCTTATAAATCTATTCCCCTAATATGAACTTTATAATCAATCCTGCTTAGAAGTAACCATACTATAAAAAATCTAATGTACATTTGATATCTACTAAATGGGTGCCAGTAATTATAATATTGGATTATTGGATTATTTTTTTTCATAAAGAAAAATAAATAATTTGCACAACTATAAAATATATTACTGAAAATTATATCACAAAACAGGACTCTGAATTGCAGTTACATGAATAATGTCGCCTCCAAGTTTATATCATCCAACTGAATATATTTTATTGACTTTAATTGATTTTTTTACATAACATGTATTTTTCATGCGAGCAACTGCCATCTGTTCAAAGGAAAAAAATCTGGAATGCTCTTTTAGCTTGCGTGATTCTGAACAAGTGGTTCCAGAATTGCCTCTGGCACATTAACACTGAAGAAAAATAGGAAAAAAAAAAAGAAAAAGGCATTGTGGAAAGTTAAAATAAAAATTATTTTACAACTTACATTATTTCTTCTTTGTGAAATTATAATGCAGTCAGATTAGTAGCTCACACTATATGTCCTTAGAAATAATCTATGTTAAGTACTTAAAAAAATTAGTAAGTCCTAATGACTTCTAGGACAATGTAAAATTTTGTGAGAATACCTGGACAGGTTCTTATCCCAGCTACTTGATGTTTCAATAAACTGAAGTAGAGAAGAATCAATCAGATAATCACGGGAATACATGAATTAGTGTAAGTTATCAAAGCTGTGATGAAACAGTTAAGACTGACTCTCTGAAAGTGGGCAAAACCACTCTTAGAGGTTGATCAGGGAATCAGATTTTAAAGAAAGCCAAAGTAACAAAGTGAAGGCTTTGAGGAAGTAAAGCAGGCAGTGTTCTGTTCATTGAGGACAATACCTGGAAGGAGTTTGGGGCCAATAACACAAAACATTTACAGAAAACATAAACAAAACAAAACAAAAGGGTATTGACACAAAACCAGTAGGCCATAGAGTCATACTTTCTATTAATATATTCAACTATATACTAATATATTATATTTTATATATTATTATATAAATATATATTAATATATTCTATTAATATATTCAAGTGAAAAGATTCCTCAATTTTGTCTAATTTTTTAAGTACATTAAACAACATAAGATATTATTTGTACCAAAAGTTTTTAATATGGTTATTTGGTTCTGTGGAGTTTAACTTCTAAACAAAGAATTCTCAAATGAGGAGTACCCAAAGGCTGAGAAGCACCTAAAGAAATGTTCAACATCCTTAGCCATCAGGGAAATGCAAATGAAAACAACCCTGAGATTCCACCTCACACCACTCAGGTGACAGCAGATGCTGGTGAGGCTGTGGAGAAAGAGAAACACTCCATCATTGCTGGTGGGATTGAAAGCTGGTACAACCACTCTGGAAATCATTTTGGCACTTCCTCATAAAATTGGACATAGTACTGCATGAGCACTCAGCAATACCACTTCTGGGCATATATTCAGAAGATGCTTGAACATATAATAAGGACACATGTTCCGCTCTGTTCACAGCTCTATCCAGAATCTGGAAAGAACCCAGATGCCCCTCAACAGAAGAATGGATACAGAAAATGTAGTACATTTACATGATGGAGTACTATTCAGCTATTAAAAACAATGAATTTATGAAATTCTTAGGGAAAAGAATGGATCTGGAGAATATCATCCTGAGTCAGGTGACACAATCACAAAAGAACACAAATGGTATGCACTCACTGATAAGTGGATATTAGTCCAGAAGATCGAAATATCCAAGATACAATCCACAAACCACAAGAAACTCAAGAAGAAGGAAGACCAAAGTGTGGATACTTCGTTCCTTCTTAGAAGGGGGAACAAAATACCCATGGAAGGAGTTGCAGAGAAAAAGTGTAAAGACTGAAGGAAGGACAATCTAGAGGCTGGCCTACCTGGGGATCCTTCCCATATACAATCACCAAACCCAGACACTATTATGAATGCCGGCAAGTGCTGACTGACAGGAGCCTGATACAGCTGTCTCCTTAGAGGCTCTGCCAGTACCCAACTAATACAGAAGTAGAGGCTCACAGCTATCCATTGAACTGAGCACAGGGTCCTCAACGAAGGAGCTAGAGAAAGGACCCAAGGAGCTGAAGGCGTTTGCAGCCTCATAGGAGGAACAACAATATGACCTAACTAGTACCCCTCAGAACTCCCAGGGACTAAACCATCAAACAAAGAGTACACATGATGGGACTTATGGCTCCAGCTGCTTATGTAGCAGAGGATGACCTAGTAGGTCATCAATGGGAGGAGAAGCCCTGTGAAGGCTCTATGCCCCAGTGTAGGGGAATGCCAGGGCCAGGAAGCAGGAGATGGTGGATTGGTGAAGAGGGGAAAGGGGAAGGAATAGGGTTTTTGTGGTCGAGGGAGTGGAAATTAGGAAAAGGGATAATATTTAAAATGTACATAAAGAAAAGGTCTAATAAAAAAGAAAGAAAGAAGAAAAAGACATGATTTTTAGTTTGAAAATTCTGGAACATAGTCTAAATGAAAGGGCTTGAAACAAATCAATCTTTGTGCAGCTAATCAAAAGGATCTGGTACATGAATCATTTGTCCGTAGAAAGTTATAGATCAAATCATTTAGAAGAGAATCATCAAAACATTGTGTCATGGTCTGGACACTCAAGTC
Source organism: Hylomyscus alleni (assembly GCA_019843855.1). Lineage (NCBI taxonomy): Eukaryota > Metazoa > Chordata > Mammalia > Rodentia > Muridae > Hylomyscus > Hylomyscus alleni. Next base: position 8,426 of record JADRCC010568577.1, read on the forward strand.
TCCAGAAAGTGTTGATAATGCTATTTCTAACTTTTGTTACTGAATAGCAGTTATGTTCCTTAATAAGTTAAGACTTAGTCTGCACGAAGATGGCCTCTGTTCAGAACTGAAAAATCATGACTTCATTTTGGTTCTCTTGAGTTCAACCTTCTTTTGTCTCAGCCTGTAACTTTAAAAGGCTGTCTTTCGGTAAATCAACAGATTTACTAAAAGCTGATTATATAGGACTGCCCATGGACATTTACTAACCAGGAGAATGGGAAAGGATGAGTACTTTTAGCTGAGGATGCAGAAATGCTATTAATATCATGTTCATTGTGAGATAAATACATCTTCAGACGTATTTAATGAAAATGACTAAAATCTGTATCTCAGTAAAGTCCAGACAATTTTGCTGATTTGGTGGATACTGAAAATTCAGTTTTCAGAAGGACTTTGAGATATTTAAATTGTTAGACATATACCTGATTATGACTTTTAGGATGGTAGCAGTAAGAAAGTTACAAATGTTTATAGGTAATCTTTAGGGAGTGGTATATGTGATGGTTGTGGTAAAACTTTAAATAGTGCAATTGTCTTCTAATATTTTCAAAATTTATTCAGTTTATTATCTAGTGTGTGCATGCACACATGTAAGCACATGCCAAGATCTACCTGTGAATATGAAAGGACAAATTACAGGAAACTATGATCTCATTCCACCTCATGAATGTTATGTGGATCCGGGCTTGAACTTTGCTAGACAAGTTTAATTACAAGGGCATTAACTGAATGCAGCACCTTACCAACCTGGAAACGATGGTTTGTAAACAATGCTTCATCATTGTATTACTTGTCATTTACCCTATCAATCAAATTGATAAAATTGGTAAAGTAGATAAAGTTACAAGGAAAAATTTGTGATACTGTATTAGAATGAGACATTTAGTGCCTCCATGAGAGTTGGATACAGGCTCAAGCACATTCCACAAGAGAGTATAATTAATTTCATGTGGATTTAAGTACTAAAAATGGTTAATGGAAGATATACCTCTTCAAGATTTCTGTTAATAGCATATTTTCATTTCATTTAAAATGAACATTTTAAATGCAGTAAATTCATTTTATTCTCAATGTAATAACAATCATAAAGATCAACGATTACTAAATGGGATCTCAAAAATTTACAAAGCTTCCATACAACAAAGGATACCATCATGCTAGCAAAGTGGCAGCTGACAGAATGGGAAAAACATAGTTATACAGTGACAAAGTGCTATTATCTAGAACACACTAAGAATTAAAAAACAACAAACACAAAACAAAGAAACAAACAAAAAACATCAAAGAAAACAAAACAAATAACCCAATTAAAGGGAGTATAAGTATAAACAGTTTAAAAAAGAAAATGTCTGATATGCATTTAAAAATATTAGTCATCAGGGAAATAAAACTTAACCTTATCTGTGATTTCTTCTTACTTCTGTCAAAGTGGCCAAGATGAATTTTTAAAAACATAATAAATAATGCTCATAGTGGTGAGGAAAAAGGACAAGATTTATTCATTGCTCTTGAGAGTGCAAATTGCTATGGAAATTATTTTTACTGTTCCTCAAAGAGTTAAAAATTTAATCTAATGCAAAATACAACTATACCACTCTTGGGCATATATCCAAACATCTACAGCAATATTTGCTCATCCATACTCATTGATATTCTATTCATAATAGCAAGAACTTGGAAGCAAGCCTATGCCTTCAAGAATCAATATTGAACGTGTGGAACATTAACACAATGAAGTGGCATTCTGTTGTTAAGAAGTAAGTTGGACAAATGATGGTGTTCATTATACAGAAGCTTTTTCTGTCTTGTGAGTTCACATTTATTAATTGTTCTAATTTCCAGTGCTCCTTGTATTCTGCTAAGGTCTTTGTCTATGCCAAGGAGCTGGAGAGTATTCTCCACTTCCTGTTCTATGTGAGTCAGTGTGTCTGGCCATATGTTGAGGTCTTTGATTGATGTGGAGTTGAGTTTTCTTCAAGGCAATCTGTACAGTTCTATGTATATTCTTGCACATGCTGTCATCCAGGTTTACCAGCACCATATGTAGAAGATGCTGACTTTACCTTTATCCCAGTGTGCATTTCGGTGTCATTGTTCAATCAAATAACAGGTGTCCCTATGCCTAGACATACACCTGGGTCTTTAATTTGATTACGTCAATCAATTTCACTGATTTCTTTGTCTGAATGAGTGTGCCCGTGTGTGCACAAAGACATGAGCACAAATACCAGATTGCTTTTCCTGGTACAGCTCTTTAGCACAGTTTGAGACAGGGAGTATTTATCTATCTGGCAGTGTTTCAGTATTCAAGTTTGTTTTTGCTGACCCCATTGTTTGGACACAGTGTCAGGCTAGAGCATATTAAAAGATTTTTAGTATACTTGAAACACCTATGATAGAGGGATAATATCTAAAATATATAAAGAATACATACAAAACATACTCAGACATCAATACAATTAACCTGATTTAGAAAAGGCAAACACTGGTAGACATTGCATTGAAGATAGACATTGCATTGAACATGTAGATTGCTTTTGGCAAAATGGCCATAATTGCCACATTAACCCTACTGATCCCTGATCATGGGAGATCTATCTGTTTGCTGATATCTTCCCAATTTCTTTCTTCCAAGGCCTCATGCTCTTGTCTAACAGGTTGGTTACAGCAGGATATTTTATATTACTTGTAGCTGTTGTGAAGAGTTGTTTCCATAATTTCTTTCTCAGCACATTTATTGTTTGTATAAAGAAGAACTACCAATTGTTTTGAGTTGATTTTGTATCTAGCCACTTTGCTGAAGATGTTGATCTACGATGACTGGCAGTTCTTTGGTAGAATTTTGGTGATCACATATATACTATCATATCATCTGCTAATGCTGGTGCTTTCACTTCTTCATTTCCAATTAGAAGCCACTTGATCTCCTGTACTTATCTGATTGCTCTAGTTCGAACTTCAAGTACAGTATTGGATACATAAAGAAAGAGTAGGTAACATTGTCTTGTTCCTGATTTTAGTGGAATTGATTTAAGTTTCCCTCCATTATTTCATGTTGGTTATTTGCTTGCTGTATATTGCCTTGTGTTTAGATATGCAACTTGTATCCCTGAGATTCTTTTCAATTGACTATTTGTGTTGCATTACAGTGACTGTGGCCTCATAGAATGAGTTTGGCCCTGTTCCTTCTCCTTCTATTTTGGGGAATAATCTAAGAAATATTGGTATCAGCTCTTCTTTGCCAGATAAAAATTTGTGCTAAAACCATCTGGTCCTAGGCTTTTTATTTGCTGTTGTTATTGGACGACTTTTAATGACTGCTCTATTTCTTTACAGGTTATAGGACTATTTAAATTATTTTCCTGATCTTGATTTAAAAGCAGTAAGTGATATATATCTAAAATTGTCCTTCTCATTTCGACTTTACAAGTTTGTTGAGTATAGACTTTTGAAGTAAGACCTAATATTTCTTTGGATTTCCTAGGTGTCTGTCCCTTTTCATTTCTGATTTTGTTAGTGTGGATACTATGCCTCTGACTCTTAGTTAATTTGGCTAAGTGTTTATCTTTTTTGATTTTCTAAAAGAATCAGCTCTTGGTTTTGTTGTTGATTCTTTGTATTGTTCTCTTTGTTTCTAATTTATTAATTTCAGATCTGTCTTATTTTCTGTCATCTCCTTCTCTTAGTTGTTGTCTTAGTAAGGGTTTGTATTCCTGCACAAAACATCATGACTAAGAAGCAAGTTGGGGAGGAAAGGGTTTATTCAGCTTACACTTCCACACTGCTGTTCATCACCAAAGGAAGGCAGGACATGAACTCACACAGGGCAGGAACTTGGAGGTAGAAGCTAATGCAGAGACCATGAAGGGGTGTTGCTTACTGGCTTGCTTCTCCTGGTTTCCTTAGCTTGCTTTCTTTTCTTTTTGTATGATAATTTTTATTAGATATTTTCTTTATTTACATTTCAAACATTAACCCTTTCCTTGTTTTCCCTCCGAAAACACCCTATCCCCTCTCACATCACCCTGCTCAC
>JADRCC010568578.1:0-22564 GCA_019843855.1 Hylomyscus alleni
TTTTTTTTTTTTTTAATTCACTATAGCTGTCTTCAGATGCACCAGAAAAGGGCATCAGATCTCATCACGGGTGGTTGTGAACCACCATGTGCTTGCTGGGATTTGAACTCAGGACCTCTGGAAGAGCAGTCAGTGCTCTTCACCACTGAGCCATCTCAATGGAAAAATCAAGAATTTGGAGTAAGCTTTATTCACTACCCTTTCTATCTCTATATTTCCCCCCTTTTAATTTTCCTTTCATTGTATCTCAAGAGTATCGATAATAAGCATAGAAGAAATAATTTTGGCACGTCTTTGAGTAGTCATTTATAATTTAATATCTCGGAGCCCTGAGATATGCAGGTAATCATCAAAATAACAAAGCACAGGAAAAATCACACACCAACTTAGTTCATTGACACACACTCTCATGCGCGCGCACGCACAAACACACACACACACACACACACAAGCAAAAAGGACACATTCATTTTCTCAGGAAATTGCATGGTCCTGGTCCTCTCATGGCAGTGCCTACATATGCTGCTCAGAGGTCCATAGTTCAGAATGGGAAAAAAGCCTTGTGTACAGCAGCAAACCACTGCCCATGTCCAAGATCTACAGTTGTAAGTTATGTCTGCTTGGGTATAAAAATTCAAACATGTATAACATTACAAGTTAATTAAATTTTCTTTATTAGATCAATTATCTCAAAATTTAAGCCCCATGAGTGAAACGTTTTTTTTTTTTTTTTTCTGGTATTTGCCAGTCTAGTTGTCAACCTAAGAAGATCTTTCCCCAGCAACCTAGATTTTTAGTTATGAACAGTTAGCTAGTTTTCAAGGTACCATAGATAACACACACTTCATAACCTAGACCTCTATGCATAGGCAAAATATAACGAGCTAGAGAGATAATTTAGAGAGAATCAGGCTCCAGGATGAAGCAATCCATCATGGGGAAAGGAAGCCCCACCAGGTCAGAGGAAAGATCACTTTGTGGATAAATTATGATTTTCTTATACACACCCAGAGTACAACCAGGAGGAAACATTCAAATTTTACCAGCCAAACAGAATTCTGCACTGTGTTTCCAAAGTTCAGCAAACTATTTTACCAGGTCTTTATGATTAATGTCCTCTATTTAACAATTCAAATGTCACCATTTGCTTTAATACATCAATATAACTAATATACTCCTAAAAATATCTGTGGTATTCTTCCTGGTGTCCCGGGAGCTTAAATGGTTCTGTTATAATAAAGTGTAACTAAGACAATGAGTGACTTGAGCTTTTGTCTACCCTCTCCTTAGAATTTTCTTTCCCATATTTCATCTACCAAATTCTGCTTCCAAGATTAAGAACATCGTGTGCAATAAATCCCCCCCCCCCCCAATTTGGATGGCCTAAAACTCAATTTTCCTCTTTGATAATGAGGAGAGAACACTGTTTTATTCTAATGATTGTTACTCTATCTGCTCACGGAAGGTTTTCATATTTTATCTCTCTTTTCTACCCTCACCCACAAATAATCACATAATTTCTGAATTTGCCTCTTTTTTCTTCACATCATAACCAAGGATTCAGATATGTACTTATACCCATGGACACACAATAAGAACACACACACATGCATGGATGTGTAGGCTAGTATTAGTTATTATTACTAGCAGTTATTTTTGTTGTTGTTTCTGTAGCAAAATGCCTGATAAAATCTACTTGAGGGAAAAAGGACTTATTTTGGTTCACAGATTAAACTTACAGTCCACCATGGCAGGGAAATTATGATGTAAGCAGTGCTAGACAGCCTTGCATCTGCTGTCAGGAAGCAGAGAGGAGAGTGAATGCTATACTCAGTTTTTTTTCCCCACCTTCTAAGTCCAGGGACTCTAGCCCACAGGAAGGTGCCACCTTCACTTAAGGTAGGTCTTCTTACCCAATTCACTCAACCTAGAAACTCCTTAATAGACATGCCAAGATGGTTTCCATACAGTTTCTTGCATCGAAAAATTTGTGGGTGTCCTTAGAGTGATGGAACTTTTCTTGGCTCTTGATGAGCCTAGCTTGGTATGTGCGGCTCTTCACACTCACAGTCACACAAAGCTTTCAATGATCTGGGATCTGTCAGGCTTTTGTTTCACAAATTTGATAAATGAAATTCACAGACCATAGAAGAAATGCTTTATTATAAAGTCCTTAGGAGAGGGAAGGATAAGGCAGCAGGAGGGATTAGAGGAAATAGGGTTCTATCAAGCTGCTGTCTAAAGTCTTTTTAACTCACCTTGGTAGAGATTGGGGTGAGAGAAAGGGGAGGCATGAGATGGTAGCCCATTCATCAAATCAAGCCCTCGCTCAGTTCCAGCCATGTCCTCATGTATAGCTTCAAGAAGGGCAAGAATAACAAGAGATCAAGAACCAGAGTTCTCTTCTGGATTTCCTGGTCTCCATCAAAGACATCCTTAGTACTGCTATTAAGGAGTCCCTGCTCTATCTGACCAGTCCCTGACTCCTGTTGCCATCATTTCTACATCTCATCAAGTCAATAATGGAGATTAACCATCATAGAAAATGATGTTCCACCTCTCAAAAGAAACTAGGTAGAGAACAAGAGAAAGGAAGATAATACTTTTGAAGAAATAATCTAAAATTGTGGAGATTTTGAAAAGAAAGTATGATGGAACATTGGGGATACCTAATATGATTTAGTCTGTGCTCTGTAATCAGCCATTTCCCAAGGAGGTTACAAAAGAACAGGAATTACATTCCTATGTGTGATGCGAACTGATACTCAGAGATACTATAACTATTAGATACTATTTTGGTACAGCTAAAACTTAAAGGGGAATGCAAGGATTCAATGATTTGAAGTTATCAGGAAAATGTTTATGACAATAGGAGGGGCTTGAACTGAGTCTTCACATAAGTAAAATTCATATCCATAGGATAGGCCTTTCCTGACAAAGGATCCATCATAGCACAGATGTAGGTAGGAAGAGATGAGGAGAGCTTGGGACAGGAAGGAGAGGGGAAGAGAGAGTAGGAACCAAAAGAGCCAGAGAGGAATTCTGTACTGTAAGCTTATGTTCTTCAGAGAGGAGGGTGCTATGCAGGAAGTTGTCTGCTCACCCACCTCACAGGTGGGATGAGAGGTTCCACACTCAAAACTACAGTTTCAAATATTTTCCTCAATTATTGTTCTTTGACTGAATGGATCATCCCACGACAGTTGTGCAGACAGATGGGTAAAGAATATCTAATACTTTCATCTTTGTTCATAAATGGAAAATTTCAAAACTTCAGGTGCAAAATTAAAATTCGAAATAAAAAGCCATCATTTTTCTTTCTCTACATGTGGAGGACAGTGGCCACCCTGGGTTAATCCAGAAACAAGAATGCCTGCATGTTAACTATGGGAATCACAAACATCAAGAGCTCTCTGGGTACCTTGAAGTTTCAAGACTGAGATAAATTGCACCTGTCAAGTCAAATCCTGAGATTCATATTTAGTAAGCCAGCATGTTCTTCATCCCTGGGGGAAGTCAGAGGTAGACTCAGCGGCCTCCTCCTCAAGGCAACCTTCAATGTGTTTATTCAAAGTAGAGAGTCATCCTTTGTCCTCCAGGACTACAGACTTAAGATCTACCTTCAGAATGCAGTGACAGTCTTTCTGCCCTGCCAAAGGCATGTGGAAAATACGTGATTCCCGCAGTGTGCTTTGCTGGAGCTGATCCAGGAGCAGGTGACATTTGCTCTGCGTTAGTCTTTGTGCGATTGCAGACTTCTGGGTCTTGTGCGGGCTTGAGTAAAGCTAATGCGTATGAGAGAGTGATGTTATTGATGGCCGCTGGGATACTTCACATTTGCTGTCTAATCCTCTGACATTTGTTTCCCTTCTGCTTTGTTGTGTTCTGCTCTGCTCTGTTTTACTGGGACCCAAAGCTAGACTCTTTACATGGAACCCTGCCCAAGAGGTCTTTGTTTTTTGTTTTTTTCTGTGCTGGTAATAATGATGCTGGGTTCTGGAGGCACATTTGCAAGGAGTTAAAGCAAAGGAAGAGGTACATTGAGTTCAGTGAAAGATGTTCTCTGTTTGAGCCACGATTTCCACCTGCAGGGACCTTTCAATTGAATGAATTTCAGGCAGCTAGAAGACTGCTGTGCCCTGTTCAGGCATGTCATATACTGGTGTGCACCAGACAAAGGACCCTAGATTTGATACCATTTTATCCAATCCAGATTGCATTCAAGATGTAAAAGAAATGGATAATCTATTCAGAACATGCCAGCATCTACCTCTGGTCCCCCAACAACTATTTAAATATCAAAGATGCCTTTTAACCTAACCCCCCCAAGGGATGCAACTTTTTTTTTTCAAAAACGATATTTGCATAGAACCTTTAAAATTTTTGTTTTGTTTTATTTTGCTTTTTTTTGTATTTTTTCTTTTTCTTTTATTCTTAAGAAAAGATGTTTGATTTATGGGCAAAATGAAATTCAAAAGCTATAGAAGATGCATTATTTTCAGAATGAATTGGAGGTCATCCATCAGATTGATTGTCATCCAATGGTCTCTCTAATTTGGTAATTGGAGAAATAGATCCAATACTGTACAATCTATATATACTTTCAGCTTGTTTGTGACAGTGTCTTGCTGTGTACAACATAAGGGTCTTGAAATTTTGCTTCTCCTATCTCAGCCTCCCTATTAGTAGTTTTGTTTATTTCATATTTTTACACTATACTATGGTTTTCAGGACAGCTTATATATTTCAAAAGTATTTATATACCCAAGGGAGACATAGACAATTAATTTGGGAGGTGGCTTGTAAGAAAGAGAACAACAAAGAGTGGAACTGAATGCTTTGCTTGACATTTGTAGCTCTTGTATCAAGTTTGAAGAAGAGGACTTTATAAGTTACTCTTCCTCTGAGATGAATGTTTTTCCAAATTATCACAGCCAATGAACCAGATTCTTAGCCACATCTAATGTCTGTACCACCCTCCAAGCAGAACCATTGTTCATTTAAACAGTTGGTGAATAACTTTATGGATAGACTATCTTAATACACACACCATTTCTTAAATGAATGTAACCTGTTCTCTGTGGGCTGAGAATAAAGTCACTCACTCAAGTCAAATAGTTTTGACCATAGCAGGAAATCTGTATCCAAAAATCGTGCCTACAATTCATTCTTTGGCGCAGCAGAACTGTCAACTCTCAGCTTAGCTATGATGGAGGTAAAATCCTTCGGTGATGTGAGGGTCACTGAAGTACAGCCTTATTACAATGAACTCCAATGTCTAAAAATTGTTCTTGTTTTGGGCTTATACTACAGTAAGAGCCAAGATTTTAAACTCTACTAAATACAAAACAAACAAACAAAAAGACTTTATATATTTATGTTCATTTAAGAAAATATTAGTAGTGATGTATTATTTTGAAATATACAGTTAATATGTTTGGAGTTATTTAAAATTTATACCGAGAAAAACGTATGTATTTTCAGTGTTGCTGTAGACAAGCATCTACATAACACTGTTAAATTGAACTTTTAAAATACTCATTTTTATTGTTATAATATTTTATAAATTTTAAGGAATATGACAAAAAAGATATTGTAGATATTGAAGAGGGTGTCTCTGGTAGGAGTTGGGGTACAAAAGGGAAACAAGAATGTGATTTAATTCTATTTACTTAAAATATGTTTTTAAATGTTAGCAAATTCAGACAAATTGAAATCATGTAACTTTTCTCATCATAATGCTTAAAAGTTAATAAAAAAAAGAAAAGATGTTTGATTTATGGACAAAATGAAATTAAAAAGCTATATAAGTTGCATTATTTTCAGACTGGATTGGAGGTGAAAAGGACAAGAATGTATCATCTTTATGCTAGATACCAACATAGTCTAAATATAATGTCAGCAAAGAAGAAATAAAAAGAAGGCAGAGAGGATTATCTCTGCTTAGCACATACTATTCTCACTGATGTGTTCTTCTGTGAATGCAAGGTCAATAACAAGGGAACATCTGCGAAAACACAAACCTGGTTCTTCCGTGAATTGTAGGTGAAGAGAAGAATGTGATAATGGAGGCCTTGCCTCAGTATTTTGTGCTGAGCAGTCAGTTCCTCATTTCTCCTTCTAGTTCCTTCCTCCATTTGTCCCTGTGCTGGGCTTGTCCTATGAGGATGACCACAGGGGATCTCCATTTTCCACATCAGTTTACCTCTGCATCTGTCTATACTTGGAGATGAAAACTGTCCTAGGAGGCTGGAAGAGAGCAAAGCCAGACTGTTCCCTCCTGCTGTCTGCAGTTGCTGAATTCCTCCCTATGTATCTACATCTCCTGTGTCTGCCAGGTTGGCTCTCATGTGTAGCCAAGGTGCTCTTGGGGTTCTAGCTCTCCTGGTTGTCCATTCCCTTCTTCATGGATGAGGCAGCTAGAAAGCCAGCTGGAAGCACTTCATTCTCCATTTGCTCAAAATGCTGAAGCAGATTCTTTTCTCAAAGTCTCTTTAGGTGAAGCATCTTGGGCAAATTCTAGTCCCTGGCAGAAGCTTGGCTAACGAACCATCAAGAAGTTTCAAAGCAACCTGGGGAATGTTTTGTAGATCTGCATCTGAAAAGCAAGCCTGTGCTCAGAGAGGAGAAAGGACAGTCCCTAGACCCCACAACCAGCAGCTCTTAACAGCAAGAGACTAAGACATCATCTGTAGCTCGCCAGTCCTCTGTAGCCTACCCTAGTGCTATTGACTGATTAAAAAAAAGAGAGAGAGAGAGAAAACCAGTGTGGGAGTCAGATTACAGCCAAAATGCCTTGTGCAATCCTTGTATCTCTGACATGTACAGAGCACGGACTTGATATATGTATTAGGTAGTGGATGGCTATTTAGAGGGTAAGGTTTTGTGTGGTTTTTGCACTTTTATTCTTCCATTTATATAACACTTTTAACATGACTCAACTGAATTATCAAATATTCTTTTTTATCAAATATTTGAATTTACGTGTAATATAATGTTTAGGATACTGGGGTAGACTGTTGAAGAGCAGGAAAAGACACAGTTCTTCACATGAACTAGAAAGTTTCCAGAGATGCTCAGAGCTCAGCCTAGCTAGATCATTGAGCCCAGATCTCTGGTGTTGGTTTCTACTCATATGAACGGAATGAGGGCTTAGATACATTTTTACATCCTCCTGCCTTTACTACCACAATAACCCCATGAAACAGAGAATTAACTCTATAATCCCCCATCCAGTACAGTCAATGATAATACATATAACAAATCTTGAAATCAAATTTGAAATTTTCATATCATTCTGGCTTTGATTTTTTTTTATATAAGCACAAAACATATTCAAAATTTACTACCAGTACCTGACTAATGCTTGAGCTGATCAGAAATGTAATACTGAAAATGGTTTCCAGTCTCTTCCCGCTGCTTTGTAACTGCTGAACAGTAACTGCTAAATAGTTTTCCTTGTGTTTTTAGGTGTTTGATTCCTTGAAGATTTTGGCTATGTTGTCTACAACTTTAGGGCTTCAGAAAGTGTCCTCCCTATAGCCATGATCCATGGTTCAAATGTTCTTCCTGAGGACCAAACAATTACATAGTTTATAACCTAAGTTCCTTCTTCTAATTTGCCTGCAAGGGTCTTTTCCTATAGCTAATTTTTTTTTTGAAATGACTTCAGTGTGAAAATGGAGTTTAAGATCCAGATTTATTACTCCTTGCCTGAGTGAGCTTGATCAAACTTCTTGATTACTTGTATGTAGGTAAGTTTCCTCACTTTAAATCATGCTGACCGTGTTGCGATAAGACAAAAATCAGTCAAGGGGAAAGGGCTCTAAATACTGCAGAGCTTTCTCTAACCTGGCCTCTCTTCTCCTGGTTTCTAATAAAATTCTGGACAGCTAAGTATCTGAATGATGAATAGCTGCTTGGTGGCCATTTCCTTCAGGTTCTTGGTTGTGATCTCAAGCCCCACCACGAGACCCCATCCTAACTGCTGATCTAATCCTCTGCGTGGGAGCACCATTCTCTGTCCAGTTGCTTCTGTGTAAAGACACTTTCTTTTGAAATGCAATGCCTACATGCTTCTGCACCTCACTTACGGTTTGACGTGAAAAGAAATAGCTTGGATTCTTTTATCTTTCAATGAAGAATAATTCATTTGCTATTATCAAAGTGTCCTGCGGAGACACTCCTTTTCTTCCGTGGACTCCAATTTTGAGGATGTATCAATCAGACCAGGCTAAATCTTCAAAATTTCACTTGCCTACAGCAACTAAAGTTCATTTCTTCCTTGGACACTTGGCTCCTTATAATCATGGTCCAAGCTGATGGAGCAGGCATCAGCAAAAGTCCTTGTCGTTATTGTCTCAGGAGCACACAATTCTGAAGAAATCAGTGACACGCTTCTACCTACATGCTACATGTGGTATTCACCTCATTTGCTCACAATGGAGCTGGTTATCTGTCCAGCCATACCTAGCCCAGGAAGGGCAACATTATGATCACCAGCATTAAGAAAACCAGAGCTCTGATCCCGCTTCACTAAAGCCTGCTCCAACCCTAGCATGAGCTGCTGTTGGTTTTGACAGTCCTATCTTAGGCTTCTCCATTCAAGGCATGGAAAACCTGCTCTGAAACAGGCAAAACCTTCTCACGTTTACTTGGAGGAGATGAAGCATAAGATTTGGGTAAATTATCGGTAAAATATTGGGTAATTATTTGGGAAAAAATAGAGAAAGTAGAAAAAAGATTACATAAAAAACATAGGAAGAAAGCAAGATGATGAAAGTAAGCGTACCAAAGAAAATGTATTCTAGCATATTCAACACAGAGTCAAAAGGTACAATGGGCTACAGAATATTTATAGGTCCTTGTAGAAATGTCCAGTTTGTCTTAGAACTCTCCAAAGTTCAGAATTCTTAGAAGAGCTTTTGTACATGGTGTTTCCTGGTCAAATAAGAACAGCAGAAATCCACAGTTGAGCATGTAGCTATTTTTAAAATATTGTTCCATAGTAGGAGCATTGCCCACATGCAAACTCCAGATTCATGGCCATGAGAAGGTCAATGAACAGAGAAGCTATTTCTCTGATGAGTCTCTCAGTAGGGCAACAGGACATGAAGGGGAAGATGCTGCTGATAGAATCTGAATGGAATGAAAAGGAATTCAGAGATTGAAAAAGGGTTCCAAGAAAAGAATCCATGAAGGAGAAGTCCCTGACTCTGGTGGATGATAGGATTCCAGGAAGTATTTGGTTTGTTGGTTGTTGACTTCTGTTGGCTATGGCCTCTTGCACTTTGGATGACATTCCAAACATGTTAAAGTCTCAATGATAACCAGAACAAGTAGGCAGAGAGGAGGAGTTGTGAATCAGGTTTCTCCCCCAGGACTAATTCAGAACACAACATACTGGAAAGCAAGCTGTGGCCAAGCCACCTGCTCCAGCACCCTGCCAGGCAAGTTCAGTGAGCCAAAATGTTGCAGAAAGACTTCAACCCACAGTTTCTGCCATTGCCAGGTGTAGCAGATGGCACCTACTGGACGTAGCTGCTTGTTAGCCTGGGGCATCTGCTCACAGGGAGCAGCCTGGCAGTGCTAGATGCCACTCTTTTCCCACACTCAGCTTCAGTGGGTAGATCAGAAAGCCACCAAGACAAAGACCAGTGTCAGGAGCTGTAGTGTTTGACCAGTGGATAGAAGGTATGATATTGAAGCCTACTTTTCCTAAAAGGAAAGACAGCATACTCTTGTAGGACTAAGATTTTAAGTATTTTAAATAAACTTTTAAAGACTACATTACTATCTGTGAATGAAGCAGTTTTCCTGGGAAGAAGTTCACTTCAGTTCACTTGATCAACATCCCAGAAACTAAGAATCTCCTGTTATTTTCAAAGTTGAAAAACTTATCCTGTTTAATGGGTTCGTTGACCTCATAGCAGTGGTGGATGTGTTCTCGTGGAACCCTGAGAGTGGGCAGAGAGGGTAGAAAGAGTGTTCCTGGGAATCTCCCGTAGAGAACATCTCTGTGAACATTTCCCCTTGAACTGTTAATAATTCAGTGTGGGCAGATCTCTGAAATTCTGGCAACATACCTAAAAGGGGGCTACTGCTCATGCAGCTCCTGCTGAGGCCTGAACTCAGGTTGGCAGAAACAGTGTGTGACTGTCAGAGAGTTCCACTTTCCCCACCTACTGGAGCATCTCCCACAGGGTGACCATATGCTGTGGAGTCCAGGAAATAGGCTCTGCTTACAAGGACACAATCCACGTAAGAGTTTATGTGAACACAGGGGTGAGGCTTTTAAATTCTCTGCTCAATGCTCAAAAGAGTGTATCCAAAAGGAACAGATAGATGGGCATCTAAAATGTGATTTTTGGTAAATGAAGAGATGCCTCAGTGGCTGATTGTGATTGCTTCTCTTTCAAATGACTTGAGTTTGGTGTCAGCACCAAACTCTCAGCCTTCTATAACTCAGAATCCAGAAGATCAAATATTCTTTCTGTGGTACTCCCAAACACATGTGAAAACATAAACACATACATCCAAATAAATACTTAAAATAAAATAATTAATAAAACCCCTCAAATGCTATTGTTATGTACTCTGTTTTCCTCAGAATATATAACATTAAAAGCAGAAGAGTATATTCTCTCAGTGAAAACAGTATGTGATACATTTCATGTGTCTGGAGCCTGAATAAAGCATATTTTTTTAGAACAGACTTACATATATGCATACATACTAGATGCATGTATATGCACTGTATATTATGTGATAATAATCTCAGTACACTACTGCTACTGAAAGTGTAACTTGGAACCAGAACCTGAGAGCTTATAGAAACAGAACATGAATGCTAGGGACAGGGTCACTAATCAGAATTTATATCTCAGCAATGTTCTCATAGAATTTATACATACACAGACAAGGCATGAAGAAAACCACATCCATAAACATATTGATGCATATTCATTAATAAACAAATTAAGACATATGAATTCAGGCAATTGAAAAGACAAGGAAAAGGAATGTAAAAATGAAAAGCTCATTTTTGTGTTTCAGTGATGAAGGTGACATTGCAACAAATGTCTAGTCAAGCTCCCAGAAAGGAAAGAAAAATGAAAGAAGACTAGGTACTTCCTGGTCATCCTTTGAACCAGTTGTCTCCATGGTGACAACAATGATATTTTCACAATATTCTACTAAGCCTAATTGGATTGTATAATTTAATTACCATGTTTTGTTTTATAGGGCTTACTATGGGTAGAAGTGTTCTCAGCACCTTGAAAATATTAAGGAGTACAGTTTGCATAACAAGCCTGGAAAGAAGTGTATGAAGGAAGACAATTTCCCAGAGTAGCAAACTGACATATAAAACGACTCAGTTGTGTATTGATAGCTACATTGGTGACCAAGTGCTAATATGTAATGCAAACCACAGAAAACTAGGTAATGCATGGCCTAATAAAGACCAGTTTCTTTATAGGTGTTAGAGAGACTTGAGACTTGAATCTAAGCATTCCAAATGTCACATATTTTCCAGTCACTTGTCATATTTTGGAAATTGATGTTACCTTTGCTTTCTACTTAATCACAAATAAATGTTTATTGCAACATAAAAATGATTCATTTACCTTCTATTTGGAAACTGGTGGTTCTAGCTTATTGCTTCACTTATGGCTGTATTATAGATGACCCTACCTGAGAAGCACTGAGCACAGTTTTCCCAAGGTCCTTCCATGACACAAAATACAGCAAAGAGCATGACAACCTGAGGGCCCTCCCGAGTGGCACCAAGAATTGCCAAAAAACAATTTGTGTTGGAAATCATGATAAAGAAGACAATCATAAATGATCTATTTTAATAAGTCATAATTAAGTCAGAATATAGCCAAAATTGGTTGGAATCTGGCATAGCTGCTCTTAACTTGAGGAGTTTATCATTGAAATTCTCGACAGTTGTCCTGGATGGTATTACTCACATCACAAGCTGATGCTTTGAGTTTGATATATTCTTTCAAATCATATATACTCAAGAATTTTTCAAGATTAGACCTAAGTTTTTACATTATTATGCCACCATTTGAATAAATTTTAACTTCCATTAATCCAGTTATTGTAAAATAGTCAAGTATCTGATCTGAGCCATCAATACACATAAAAAATGAATGGTTTTATCGAAAGCTTTAGACAATCTTGTACACAACTTTGTCAAATAGAAGAATGTATGCATGTACACTATTCCATAATTTTTTCATAGAAGATGGAAGCAAAATAAAACAGGCTCTGTTTGTTTGTTGTTTGTTGGATCTAGATACCCTAACTTTAAATAAATAACAAGCACACATAAATATATTTGAATTTCTAACTTATCAGGGTCACTGGAAGAGCAGGGCTAGAGGGCAAGTTCTCCTGTATACATTTGAGTTATTTGATGTTATAAGTATCAGAACAAAGCCAGTCTTTTCCATCAGTGAAGTGGAAACTCCTCTGGGGAAGAGATGCTGATATGAACCAAGTTGGAAGAGAATCACTGTCCTCTACCACGACATCACAAGCTCTCTACCTTGGTAGGGAAGAGGATGAGTTTGGGGTTCAGTCAGCTCAGTCATTGGACTGGTTTCCCCACCTGATAGCTGTGACTTCATAAGCTGTGTTTCATCTATGAAGATGAAACAAATGTTTATAGCACAGTAAGAACAAACCCCATCCTCAGGGGTTCTAAATAAGCAACCGTTTCCATGTGTAACTTCTTGGATTTGAAATATTGTGTTCCATATTTCCCAGCAATCAAACATGCCAGTCTCCACCAAAACACTAATCCAGTCAGTAGATTCACTGATAAGGCTTGAGGCAAAGAGAAGCCTCCATTAATAATTTTTTGTCATGTGTTGTGGAGACTGCTATCAAATATTAACAGTAGGAAATGCAGCTACATCTGGAAATTTGACTTATTGATCCCTTTACCTAGTAACTATACACTGTGTTCATGCATTCTGTGTCAGGGGACATGTAAATTCATAGCTCCTAATCACTAAAATCTAACATCCTTGGGAAGATAAAATATTCATTTTTATTCCCCCCAAAATGGAAAGATAAAACACTTATTTTTAGTTCCTCAAAAAGTAGAATTCAAATTTTACATACCCTTGAATAGGAACTGGCCCCAAAGGCTCATAGGGAGTAGCCATGGAGGTATGTCTTTGTTGGAGTAGGTATGGCCTTATTAGAGGAAGTATGTCACTGGCAGGGGGCTTTAAAATTCAAATGGTCAAGCATAGCCCAATGTCTGTCTTTCTCTGTCTGCGGATCCCTATATAGAACTTGCAGCTTCCTCTCCAGCACCATGTCTGTCTGCATGCCTCCATGTTTTCTGTCATGGTAATAATGGACTAAACTACTGAAACATATGCCAGCTTCAGTTAAATGCTTTCCTTTATAAATGTTCCTGTGGTCATGGTGTCTTCATAGCAATAAGACTTTAACTGAGACACATATGAATTAGACAAAGAACCTGCCTACAAGTTTAGAAGTTCCAATTAAAGTCAGTAGAAAGGTTCCAAGAGCTAAACAGGGAAGGCTCAGAAGGGAAGGAAATGTAAGCTCCCTCCAAGCCACAGCTCCCATGGGCTTGAGCTGGTTTAAAGTTGGGCTTCACCTGCTCTCCTACCTCCTTTCTGTGTCTTGCTTATGTTTGCCAGGCTCAGGACTTCTGTCTTGCTTGTGTTTCTTTCTGGCAGATTCTATCCCAAGTCAATATGGGGGCTTGCTTTAATCAGCTCTAAGGCTGAGTGTCCACTGCCAATCTTTCTTGGACAGGACCTTTCTCGGTTTCTTCCTAGGTTCCACTACTTACATGTAGCTGGGCTTGGTTTAAGATGAAACCAATGGCTTGAAACAAAGCTCATTCCAATCACAAGATGGCAAAATGTTGCCCAGCTGGGCCTAAATTTTCATAGTAGTTTCATAGTCAGTTCCACTGACATCAGACTCGATGAGCTTTCTTGGCCCAGATACTCATGTGTGGGAGCCTGGAAATATGGTAGAACAGGCTGAAAGAGCCTACACACAAGGGAGGTGAAAAAATCTGGTCCAGTACACTTGTACTCTTTTTCTGACACAAGTATAAACTATTGTACAAATTGGATTCAGTTTTGATCTTGTTGCATGTTTAAAAGTTTTTGTATAGGTGTATGTTGTTGGGGGTTGAACCTGAGCTGTATACATTGCATGCGAGCTAGTACTATGGCACTCTACCCTTGGCCCTACTTTTATTTGTTTTAATTTTGAGACAGTGTCTCACTAAATTTCCTACAAGTGGCCTTGAATTTGCAGGACTCTACCACCACCACCACCACCCCACTACCTTAGCCTTCTGAGTAGACTGGATTTTAGTTATGTCATGTGAACCAGACATTCTCCTAGTTTTAAAATTTGCTATTTAGATTTCTAAACATTTGAATATAGGGAGTAAAATATAAGTAATCATTAAACAACAATACAGAGGATAAATGTTAATACCACACCCACATTCTGGATATAGTGTTTGGATGAGTTAATTTGGGATAAATATTTAGGACCCTGCATGCAAAGGACATGCAATCAACATTGATGCATAGCAATCAACACTTGCTATTATTATTCTTTTTATTCATCTTCCGAAATAGTGCTGTGTAGAGCTATCCTTATTTGTCTAGAGCTCTACTATTTGGATTGAGATCTAGAAGGCTGGAACTAGGTAGCAGAGTTCACATCTTTAATCAACCCTAGGGCTCAGAAGGTTGAGGCAGAAAGGTGGGAGCTTAAGATCAGAATGGACCACATAGCATGATGCTACCCAGAAACAACAAAGAGCAATGGCAATAAAAATAAAGAGGAGGAGGAAGAGGAGGAGGAGAAGGAGGAGGGGGAGAAGAAGGAGGAGGGAGAGGATGGCAAATACATAGGATGTTGGAAGACCAGGTATACCATATGAGGGAAATTTTCTGTTTGAAAATATAGTAAATAAATGAATTTTTAAAAGCTAAATTAAAAGCAGCTAATTTAATCAGATATGCTGGAAGATATTATGTTTCAGCTTCATATATTTCCTCCAGAACAATGCATCTCAGGAAAATGGCAGCTTCTGCCTTTGTCCTATTTCTACCATTGTGGCAATATTTTCTAAGCACTTACTATATACCTACAGAAATAGGATATGAACAAAAATAACTTAAATTCATCTGAGCCATCAGTATGTGAGTTGAACTACGATAAAACACCTTTTTTTTCAGTTTCAAAATATTTTAATTTAGACCCTTTAAAGCATTAATAAACAAAGTAACTAAGTTATATTTTTCCTGTAGATTCAGATGATGTACTGTCTAAATGAAAATTAAATATTCTAAAGAATCAGTTTATATAGAATTTAACATATCTGATCTAAATTTGAAAGACAGAGTGAAAAATGCTCCCCTAAAAAGGCTTTAGAAATAAATGGTCTTTGTTCTATCAGTGATCTCCTCTCTCTACTCAAAGTCCAGTATATGCCAGATAGGTAATAGATTTTCAGCCTCTTCCCAGGATGAGGATAAGATGTACACGAAGCTGCACCATGAGAATCAGATAATATGAGCAAAAATTAAATCTGCCTGAATGAAATCCACTTAGGCCAGCAGCCATGGAGTTGTAGAAGGAGCTGAGAGCTCTACATCTGGATCTTCAGAGAGCAGAGAGAGCGACATTGGGCCTGGCTTGAGCATTTGAAACCTCAAAGCCCACTCCCAGGGACACACTTCCTTCAATAAAGTCACAGCTCCTGATAGTGCTACTTTCTATGAGCCTACAGGGGGGTTGTTTTTATTCAAACCACCACAAAATCTAGTTGAAATCACTGAACAACAGGGAAGCCCCTACAAGACATCTCTCACAATCAAATGAAACCTCCAGTGTCAGAAATGGTTTATATCCAACTGACTTGATGGCCAAAGTTCACATAGCTCACTGATCACAGAGAAACAAAGCTTAAAGTCTTCACTTTTAATACTAAGCGTTCAATGATGCCATCTCTGGAGACTCTGTGCCTCATAATATTTATCCAAGGTTTTTATTTACTTTCTATTATTCACTTATTTATTCATTAATTTTATCTTACAAGTTCTGTGTATATGTTGTGGCTTCTGGTTTTGTCTTTTATAGTATTCCTGTTTTTACAAATATGTGTCTCTGTGGGTATATGAGTTTTTTGTATATTTCTTTAGTTTTTTTCCTATTTGTCTATTTTGTATTATTATAGTTAACTTTTTAATCTCATTTTATTTTATTTATTAGAAGCCTGTTTGTTTTCTAACAAGAGACAAAAAAAAATGTGTACTCCAAAGGGGAGGTAAAAGTTATCTCAGAGGAGATGGGGGAGCAGAAACAATAATCAAATTATTTTGTAGGAAAAATTTCTATTTTCAGTATAGGAAAAACAGAAAAAAGAAAAAGTATATTTTCACAATTATTCTATGTATACTATTTTTACTCATATCAAGCAGTTCACTTTATGCTGTCAATAACAAAATAGCTAACATAATATTTTTTTAGTTTTTATTTTATTTTACTTTATTTTACTGGTTGGAATTTTTTTGATTAGATGTTTGCTTTACTTACAATATCTCCTTTCCCAGGTTCCCCTCCAAAAGAAAAAAAGAAAAATAAAATAAAATAAAACAACAAAAACTAAAACAAACCCCTGTTCCTTCCCCCCTCCCCCTGCTCACCACCCCACCCCCTCCTGCTTACTGACCCTGGCATTCCTCTACCCTGGGGCATAAAACCTTCACAGGGCCAAGGCCTCTCCTCCCATTGATGACCAACTTGGCCACCCTCTGCTGTACATATGCTGCTGGAGCCATTAGTCCCACCATGTGTACTCTTGGTTGTTGGTTTAGTCCGTGGGAGCTCTGAGGGTACTAGTTAGTTCATATTGTTGTTCCTCCTAAGGGGCTGCAAACCCTTCAGCTCCCTGGATCCTTTCTCTAGCTCCTTCATTGCGGACCCTGTACTCAGTCCAATGGATGGCTGTGAGCCTCTACTTCTGTATTAGTTGGGTACTCTCAGAGCCTCTCAGGAGACAGCTATATCAAGCTCCTGTCATCCAGCACTTGCTGGCATCCACAATAGTGTCTAGAGTTGATGATTGAATATGGGAAGGATTCCCAGGTGGAGCAGTCTCTGAATTGTGGAGTATGTGTCCTTATTACATATTAGAGCATCTTCTGGGTATATGCCCAGGAGTGGTATAGCTGGGTCCTCTGGTAGTACTATGTCCAATTTCTGCAGGAACTGCCAAACTGATTTCCAGAGTGGTTGTACCAGCTTACAATCCCACCAGCAATGAAGGAGTGTTCTTCTTTCTCCACAACCTCACCAGCATCTGATGTCACCTGAGTTTTTTATCCTAGTCATTCTGAGTGGTGTGAGGTGGAATCTCAGGGTTGTTTTGATTTGCATTTCCCTGATGACTAAGGATGTTGAACATTTCTTTAGGTGCTTCTCAGCCATTCCGTATTTGTAAGTTGAGAATTCTTTGTTTAGCTCTGTACCCCATTTTTAAATAGGGTTATTTGTTTTTCTGGAATCTAACTTCTTGAGTTCTTGTATATATTGGATATTAGCCCTCTATCAGATATAGGATTGGTAAAGGTTTTTTTCCCAATTTGTTGGTTGCCATTTTGTCCTATTGACAGTGTCTTTTAAAACAATGAGTTTATGAAATTCTTGGGGAAATAGATGGACCTGGAGAACATCTTCCTAAGTGAGGTAACCCAATCACAAAAGAACACACATGGTTTGCATTCGCTGATAAGTGAATATTAGCCCAGAAGATTGGAATACACAAAGTACAAACCACAAACCATAAGAAATTTAAGAAAAAAGACCAAAGTGTGGATAGTTTGTTCTTTCTTAAAAGGGGGAACAAAATACCAATGGAAGGAGTTGTAGAGACTAACTATGGAGCATAATATTTTAAAACCCCAATTCATAACAAGATATAGGTAAAATTTTATGTAAAAACTATGGACATACAATAAAGTGCTACTTAGCAATGCATACTGGCAGATCTTTGTGAATTTGAGGCCAGTCTGGTCTTCAAAGAAAGTTCTAGAATAGCTGAGACTATAGAGAGAAACCCTGTCTCAAAAAACTAAAACCAACAACAAAAAATCCAAAACAAACAAAAATAAAAACCACAAAAGTCCAGTGTAACATTTGACACATGGAGAGACTTAGATGAATCTCAAGAGTAGAATCCTGAATGGTCTCCATGCACTGCACAATATGGTTTGTGTAGCATTTAGTATTATCAAATTATCTTGACAATATAGAAACAGTCATTGCCAGGGTCACAAGTGAAAGCTGTGATTCCCCTAAGTGAGCAATATGGGGGAAACAGTAGAGTTGTCGGCATCCTGATGATGATGGTAGAGGTAATGTGGAAGCTATAAGTAAGCTATGCCAATAATACTCTTTACAAATTCCCCACAAAGGACAATTACGTCATGCTATCTGTGGCCATTTTTATGAGTCAAGTTTCTCCAGAGAGACAGAAGCAACTTGAACTATGAAAAGATTTGTAATATAAATCTTTTCCCCATAGTGAAACAAGAGGATGTCAAGTGCCAAGCCGTAGCATGAGCCAGCAGCCTAGAGCCCCAGATGCCTACTGGTATGTAGCTGACATTCTAAGACACTTGGCTGGGAAACTTCCTCCTGCTCGAAGGGAATAGCAAAGAAGATCTTCCTCTTCTATTAGGATTGCAGATGATTGGATAAAGTTCATCCACACAAAAGAGGGCAAATCAAAGGTCACAAACTTAAATGTCAATGACATCATAAAACTCTCTTCGAAGTGGCACACACACAAGATCACCTTTTATAGCTCTAGACACAAAGTCCTTCAACAAGCAAGAGAAAGTTGGTGATGAATTGAGTGAGAAAATGAAAGTTAATAGTCTCAACATGTCAGAAACATAGAGTTTTAAATCAACTGCTTCAATGTTAACTTCCCAGTGTTGATCACAATTTGACATCAATATATAAAAAGAATTTGATGGCAAAAAATAAAATTTAAAACAGGCTTTATTAATGAAATTTCATAATATGGTTGCATTTCTTTTTGTATAATCATATAGTAATACTGGATTTCAAGTCAATCTAATAGCAAAACCTAAAGTTTCAATGTCTTCCACTGAAGATACATGGCATATTGTACATGGTCCTGTGTAAATTAAAATATACACATCAGAATAGTGAAAAACCGTATCTTTGATCTGTAGAGATTTTGATTATTATACTATGGAGAGCAGGGAGTCCTTATGCATATCAGACAACAGTAGCTAGGCATGCAGTATAAAGATGTGTGTTAACAGCCCAAAGCTCATTGATAGCATCTTTCTGAGCTTTGAAACTCCCTGTGTTCAATCAATCTTGGGAAAATTCAAAATAAGAGAAAGAAATTTTTTCCCAGTTTTTTTTCATGGTATTTTCATTCTTAGAAATCAATAGAAAGTCTGAGGAAATGATTCTGTGAATAAGAATTGGCAGTATAAACATGAGAATTTGTGTTTAAATCTCTAGTATCTGTGTTTGAAAAAAAAAGTCTGTGAGACCATCCTTGTAAACTCAGGTGGGGACAGAGAAGGATAAAGGATTCTGGGACTTTGTGGCTGTTAGCCTAACTCTGTCTGAAGGGAATAAGGTAGACCCTAATAGACCTTAAATTCCCCAAATCCTCCTCTGGCCTCCACACATGGATTTACCCATATACATATGTGCACATACACACATCCAAAAGGAAATCTGAGTGGCTACAAATACGTAGGAAAATGCTTCTCTCTGTCTCTGTCTCTGTCTCTGTCTCTGTCTCTCTCTCTCTCTCTCTCTCTCTCTCTGTGTGTGTGTGTGTGTGTATACAATGCACAAAAATTGCCCTAGATTTTGTTTTTAAGGTTTATTTAATTTTATTTTGTGCACACATAGATGTGTTTGTCTGCATACATGTCTATGCACAGTCTGCATACAATGCCTATGGAGGCCAGAAAATGGTGTTAGATTCTCTGGAACTGGAGTTATCGATGGGTGTGGAGCACCATGTGGGTGCTAGGAAGCAAACCCAGTTCCTCTCCAAAAGCAATAATGTTCTTAACCACTGAGCCGTCTCTCCAGTCCCATTTTAAAGAAGAATGCATTCCAGCAGAATCACTGCTTACAATTGAAGAGTTCATTATGAAGACTGTCAATCCATGTTTCTTACACCTACATTTCAGGAAACCATTCTTTCTTACCTAATGACTAGAAAAGCAAGCTCATTATAGCTGTAGACCTTATGATGCCACCTACCTCTTAAGTAAAAAAACAGGAAGCAAAAAAGAAAAGAAAATCATTAATAAGGTTTGTTCCATCAGCAGTTCACGCAGGGAGAACAGCGTCCATAGTTTCTTTTACATGCATAATAGACAATAAATATACTTGAAGTTTAAGGCAGGTAAACTTTTCTGGATTGGGGCATTTTGGGAATTATTGACACGATAGTTCCTAAACTGGCTTTAGTCGGAGGGTCAATATTTACTAAGAAGCTATAGATTTTCTTTAGTTTCATTTTGACTTTAGTTTTCTCATTGCTACTTTACATGGAAACAAGCAACTCCAGCAAATCTTGTTGTCAAGGTAACAAGAGGGTATTCTTCAGGAGAGGAGACTTCAGTTTACAGCAGAAACCAGTCCAAGGTTCTTGAAATCATTCATTTATTGCAACTGTGCTTAGCAATTTTGGTCTTAGGCAATAGACCTATGGCTTTTGTTTAATTTTTTTTTTTAAATAAAACATAGTTACAATGTTTCTCCCCTCCCGCTACTCCCTCCTATCCTTCCCATATCCAATGCTACCTGCCTATTCCCAACTAATGGTCTGTTCTTCTTTGACCATTGTTACTATATGTAAACAAATAAACATATAAATAAAACTTGCTGAGTCCATTCACTGTTTTCTGCATGTATGTTTTTAAGAGCTGACCACTCAATATTGGATAATCAGGATGTTCATCTCTGGGGAAAACTAATTCTTCCTCTCTCAGCAGTTATTAATTGCCTGCCTCATCTAGCTGTAGGACCTGGTTTGACTTCTCCAATTTCACTGTAATGACAATGATGGTTAGGATTCCTCTACTCTTCTTTAGACAGCCATCATGTTGAGGCTTCAGTCCCACAGCTAAAAGGCACAATCTCTCAGTAGAGTTCCTGGTCTTCTGGCTCTCACCATCTTTCTGACCCCAGGTCCAGAGGAGCTGGGTTGGACATGTATCAGTTAGAGCTGCTTCAATTTCCATAATGTCTGTGAATCACTCAAGCATCTTGATAATTAAAATGACCACTTACTGTGTCACTCATGCCTCCCACATCATTCATTTTCATCACTCAATTAGCAAAGACAGTGGGCTCCCTGATTGTAAGACATAGTGTCAACTATTTGTGGGGGAAACACACTAAAATAAAGGGATGCGCCTTGCAATGATTGTTTATCACAGAGTAATTACAGAGCCCTTGCAGTTAGTCTCTATATTTCAAGAACTTCTATTTTTCTTCTCCTCTGGATCCAGCAGTTCTTTGTTTTAATTTACATTCCTCCTAAATACCTCCTGCTATTTAAGCAATAATTCCTTCTAAATCAATTGTTAGCAGCAGTTAATGACTGGTTCGTTAATTAATAGCTCAAAGCAAAGCTGAGGGGGTTCTCTGCTCCAGCAAGTCATCCTCCTCTAATCAGTAGCTACTCAGAGCCTCAATACCACATATTACTTAAGCTACAAGAATGAATTGAATGGTAAATAGGTTACATCACTATCAAATCTAATATAACAATACTTCTATTTTTAAATCATTTGCATGTCCAGATGACCTCTCTCTCCATGGGATGAGCCAGTGGTAGAATATTTGTATTTGCTGCTTAGGAAACTCCCACTGAGCTGCAGCAGCTTCTCTCCTCAGCTACAGGGAGCCCAGAGAGTGCTTGCTATAGCTTGCAACATTTCCTGAGTCTTTTCCCATAATTGTAGCCTTTAAGTTCTGCAACTCACTGGCAGCAAAAGGAGAGAAACTGTTGCACGTTTTCTGCCCCATAACCATATGGCTTGCTCAGCAACAACAGCCAAGTCTTTGGTACATCCAACAGAGAGGGTGAAGCTTCATCAGTGCAGGGAGCTAAGGAGCCAGGCTTCCGCTCTCCTATCACCCTCAGCCCATTCTGGGAGACCAAAGGGAATAAATACTGCTTTTCTATGTTTCTTGTGCAAAGAATTCTAGCAACCAAAGGGAAAACAGGTGTCAAAAACAAAATCAAGCAAGCAAACAAAAAACTATAGATGGTGTACTGTCCTAGAATTTTACCTTTCATTTTTTTATCTTTTTATTTATTTAGTTATTTATTCACACTCCAGATTTTACTTCCCTCCCTGTCCACACTCAAACTATTCCACATCCTATACCTCCTCCACACCCCCTGTCTTCAGAAGGATATCCCCACCTTCCACCCCCACCCCACCTGACTTCT
>JADRCC010568579.1:0-10020 GCA_019843855.1 Hylomyscus alleni
AAAAAAAAATTAAATTTTCCACCCTGTGATCTGAATCATAATTATTTACCACATCTGTATCACATTATGTTGAAAATGGGTATAGACTTTCTCTAAGTACTACATTTTCTCGTTGTCCCTGTAATTAATTTCTGTTGTTTGTCCCTTTGTGACTTTTGAGACGGAGTCTCAGGAAGCACCGGCTGGTCTCACAGTTGCTAGATGGCCGAAGCTGGTCTTGAACTGCTGCTTCTCCTTTCTCTACCTCCCTGAAGGCTGGGGTAATAGGTATGTTCCACCCCACCCACCCCCGGTCCTATAGTTATCTTTTTTTAATTGAGATTGAAATTGTCCCTGTTGTAGTTTATAAAAGATGTGCAAAAGTTACCTCAGAATGTTTTGTGATATTCTTCTTCTTTCCCCAAAAAGATAAAGGTAGAAATGTAACTGACAGACTTCCCTTCACTGGCTTCCCATATGTAAACCTGAAAACAATTTTTAAAACATTCTATTATTACATTTTCAACTCAATGGTGTCAGAGGAACACGATAAAAAAAAAATATATCACTTTCAATAAGCATACATTAGCAATTCAAAAGAGAAGAATTACATTAAAAATACACCTCTCTGACAATTTAAAAAATAAAAAATAAAAAGGGTACAAGTCCACCATGCTAGCAATGTTATCCCAGCAGTCAGGAGGCTGAAATGGGACATGTTCAAGGCCAGCTTCTCAATGATCTGTCCCAAGAAAACGTAAAACACCAACAAACGCCCAAAGAACAAAGGATGTTCTTAACAAATAGTGATCTTCAGATTAGGTCTCCAAATGAAACTCTGAAATAAAGCATCTAAAATCAGCTCAAACGCTTCCTAGTCGCAGTCTCCAACCACTGAGAGGGCCCGGAGGAAGTGCAGGCATTACAGAAAGGCACAGCTTCTCTAATAGTGAACTCTAAAAAAAAAACTAGGGAAAGCCCTCAGCACTAGAAACCTGGACTGGCCATCACCTGAATGTCTTCACACCTACAAAAAAATGTCTAGATGTTAATTGAAGATATAATCACCATAGGCAACTGTCACACATCCCAGGACACTCTAGGACGGATTATCAGACCTTAAAGAGTACCAAATGCATTTATAGCTACCAAAAATAAATTGACTTTTTTTTTTAAGCAAGGAAACTTTTAAAAAACTAATTTTTTTAAGCATCATTTCAAACTCATCTTCTCATGTCAAGTCGGATTCTCTGCCACTTCACAGTCTTAATTTTATTTCCTTAATTACTCCTTCTCATAATGGTGTCACTTCTTCTCGCAAAGGAGAGGCGATCTTCAGTAAATCATTTTACTGCCAGAAAGTCTTTTTAAAACGGTTTCTTTCCATCTCTATTTCAAACACTGGGCTAACCCTTAAAGCCAGTTTTTCTCTGCAGTTCACAAATTGTAATAGTAAACTGATGTTTCCGGAATCTGTTAATTAGACACAGAAATAACCTCTCCTCTGGGCCAGCTCCAAAGCAAATGCAGAATTTTCCAAATTAAGAGAAAGAAAGAAAAAAATCCACCTTCAAATATACCATCCTTCCAAGCAAAAACAGTGAGGTTAGTGGGGATCTGGCTGGAAACCGTGGCATCAAAATCACTCACCCGAGCCCTTGGCACCTAACATGGTCTGTGTCTTGTTAACTATTAAATAAAGGCAAAACCAGAATGCCACGATATTATATTTTTAAATGGTTGTATCAGAGTGCTCGGAAATAATAACAATGTATTCTCAAAGGCATTTTTATTTTTTAACTTTGGCTTCAATGTGAGGCTGAGGCTACAGAGAGATGACTCAGTGGTTAAGATTTTTTTCCCCATTCTGAATCATTACCCTGGCCCCTAATACCCGATATTTTAGAAACGTGACAATGCATTCTATAAAGCTCTTACCTACTAGTCTGTGGGAAATATTTTAAGAAGGACAGCTTGAAGTAAAATTACAGACGTAAAGACCTGTGGACATCGGTCCTTTGCTAAATGAAGTACTACAGACCGTTGATTGCTATAGAGTAGACGTCTCTTTTAAAAAGGAAAACCTTGTGCTAGTACTCTTGAGTATGGATGGAGGTTTTTGTCACTCTGTTTTACAACAGTTTAGAGCCATACCAAAAGGCAAATGCAACTTACTTTGCTGTGACGGAGCCATTTAACTGCTTAGACTTCAAGGAACAATATAGAGGTGTCTGCAGAGTGACTTCGAACTTCGGTAACACTGCAAAAGAAAATGAATCGTTTGAAGGAATCTATTTTAGCAGCCTCTGCCCACATCTGCAGCTGACGCACATGAAAATAAAAGTTGTTCTCATGAGTTGATAGTGGGCGTTTCTTGAACTTGACTTTGTTAGGATCCACGTGTTAACATAAATCGAAAGCCCTTTATGTAACCCAATCAGATAACCTTACTTAGATCAACTTTATATAACAAAATGGTTTTGTTTGCTCGCTTTCATTTGTTTACTTATCCATTTTGCATGTGCGTGAGCGCCAGAGAGTATGCACGTGCATTCCAAGTGTGCCAGAGGAACCTGCGGAGATGAGACCATGGAGTCCCTGGAACTGCAGTTACAGGTGCTGATGAGCCATCATGTGGGTGCTAGGAACCAAACTCAGGTCCTCTGCAAGAGCGGGCATCATTCTTGACCAATGAACCATCTCAATAGCTCCCACAAAATGTTTTACAATTAATACTACTTTAAATAAAGTACTCTACCACAATAAAAATGTTTATGGTTTTGGTTTGAACCTATAGAAAAGTTTTTATAATGTCAATGATCAAAGAAACACGTGAGACTCCTATAAGGGACCTCACCACACAATTAACATAATATAAATATCAAGAAGGCACATAAGTCAGTAAAATACCCCAAACCTATGGGGCCAAAGACACACACACACACATACCTCTCCAAAGAATCCAAAGGCTCTCTCTTCAAATACTGTAGGTTGCCCACCAATCACCCCACAACTGTACCTCATCAAGGCCATGTAACCACCCAGCATCAACATAGTGAAATATGAAAACAGCATATAAAAATTTTGATCATGCTTGCCGTGGTGGCTCACCACTTAAATCCCAACACTTGGGAAGCAGAGACAGGAGGATCTCTAGGAGTTCAAGACCAGCCTGGTCTACTTAGCAAGTTTCAAAGAGTGGAGACTACCCAGTGAAAGTCTTTCTCAAAAAAGTAAAAAGTTGCTCCCCTATGATTTCTTCTAGAGCATTGACCAAAGGAAATGAAATATTAGCCACATGTTTAATTTTTCATTTCTAGTGATCACATTTTTTAAAAATAAACAAGTAAAATAAATTTTGCAATATTGTCCTTAACTTGTCTAAAATCTTCTTGCTTTGATATTTAACCAAAATTTAAAACATATTACTAATGGGCTTTCTTTTTCTAGTACTAAGTGTTGGAAATCCGGGACGAATTTTACATGTATAGCACATCTCTATTGGAACCAGATACATGTCTGTATCTGTACACCTATATACGGTGAGGGGCTCTGGGTGACACACAAAATTCCAGGTAAGGAGTTGCAGAACAGTATGACCAGCCTAAGCTTAGAGTGGCTTTTACTCATCTTAATTGGTTGGAACAAACAAAATGGAAATATGTGATGATGCCTAAGCTTGCTGCATAGCAGCAGCATTTGCTGATGTGTGTCTGTGACACTATCATTCTATAGAGACACAGATGAGCAACTAAAATAGATACTATGGCCTACAGAGACCAAAACACTGTTTTCAGTCCTACTGTAGGAAAATCCTTTGCTGGTCCCTGTTCCAGACCATGACATGGATGGGAAAGTACCATGGAAGATAGAGGGCTAGAATCACAAAGATGTAACAAACTAGTTTTCAGAATCCTTTTACCCAGATTAAAAGTTATCACAAAGGGTTGCGTAAATCAAATTAAAGGGCTCATCTACAAGCTCAAAGACACTACTTAATCTACCAGCTCTTAGGGAGGCCTTATGCCTTTACTCATCCCTGCCTTCTCTCTATCCCAGCCACTGCTTTCTTCTGTGTGCTGATAAATGCAATATGGTGCCTGCACAAAGATGTTCTACCTTAGCTGAACACCGTCTCCACTGTGTCACACAAACAAAGATATATGGAAGGTAACCGATGTCAAATTGGTAATTCTGGATTCTGTGGTACTGGGAACTGAACCCAGGCCCTTGCCCATGCTCGCAACTGAGCGGTGTCCCCAATCCCAATGTTCAGTATTCCAAGAGTCAAAAATAACAATATTTTATAAGTACAGGTGAGTCAGGTGCTTGGGAGAAGCACCACAAATCTGAGGCTAGCCTGCTCTTCAAAGCAAGTTCCAGACAGCACTACACGAAAAGATCCTCTCAAAACAAAACAAACAAAACAAAACAAAACAAAAAGGCTGGAGAGACAGCTAAGCCTTTAAGGAAACTGACTGTCTTGCCAGACGACCCAGAGTTGATTCCAACAGCCTACCTGGCAGCTCACAGTCATCTGTAGCTTAAGTTCCAACTCCCTCTTCTGGTTTCTACAGGCACAGCACACATGTGGTGCACAGACATACATGACAGGTAAAACATTCATACACATAAAATAAAAATAAGTAAATCTCAAAAACAAAAACAGAAAAATTGTCATAAGAGAAAACTGGCATTGTGGAATGTTAGATATTGCCTATTTTTTGCCTTATAATGTAATTTCAGAACATTTGCAAAGGAATATTTAATCCTAGAAGGAATATTAAAGTTATATCTTTATTGAGATTTTTATTTTAAATAACATGTCCCTTGAAATTTTCTCATCTCTATAGAAAGTAATAAATTCAGATTTTTTCCTTCAAAACAAAGAATATCTCTTACCATATTCTAAGACTTGAAAGGCCTGGTAATATTGCTGACCCTATTGAGAAAAGACAAAAACAAATACGAGTTAGTTTATATTACCCTCTTCTCTGCATAAAAGTACTTAGAAAATTAATTTTGAATTGAATTTATAATGATTTAAGGATCGAAACTATTTTCCTTGGTGGACATTTTTTTTCCCAGTCAACTTCAAGATCAAGTTTGTGAAACAGAGTTTTCCTTCTCAATTTGTTCATATAAAAAGGTAACTTCCCAGGGCTGGAGATATAACTCAGCAGTTTAGAACACTGGATGCTCTTCTAAAGGACCCTGGTTCAATTCCCAGCACTTACATCATAGCTCACAACTGCCTACAATTTCTGTTCCAAAGGGCCCAACACCCTCACACAGACATAAGTGCAGACCAAACGCCAATGTACATAAAATAAAAACAAATATTTTTTAAAGTAACTTCCCTAATCACAAGTCATTTACACAAACTGTTGAATCTGATTTTCATCATTTGCAAAACAAAAATTAAGTTGAAGAGTTCGTAAACTTATGAAGCAATGACAACACATAGAAAACAGAAAATGACTTCAAGTTTGTCTTGTATTTGACTTTAAAATACAGAATAAAATGAAATTATTCATAATGAAAATGTTTATAATCAAGACAAAGTTATCATAACCAACATATTCCACCTTCTAATCCCTTGAATTCTTTTCTACTGTAATATTTAAACCAATACATCCTACCCTGCTTTAACAGGTATTTATTAATCCCTTTTCCAAGACTCACAAGAAAACAGGTCTCCTCATTTGTCATTTTCTAACTTACAATTCTAACGACAAATTTTAAACAACGAAAATCTCAGTAGAATGACGAAGTGATTTCACAAATCTTATCTTCTATATTTGTCATAGCAAACAGTTACACCATTAAAATTGTGCCTTTCCTAGAAATCACAACTAATCTAAAGTGTGTGTTTTAAGTTTTTTGTTGGTTTGTTTGTTTTTTGTTTTGACTTGGTTTGATTTTAGGGATTTTTGGTTGTTTCATTTCTTTTCGCTTAATGTGAGATCAATCTCACATATAGCCCGAGATGGACTGGATCAGACTATGTAGTTTAAGCTCAACTAATGGTAACCAATAGCAATCCTCCTGTCTCAGCTTCCCATTGGCACCACACCTGGTTCCCATTACTTAACATTAAAAGAAAAGATACAGTTCACTTCAAAATATCAAACAAATCTTTTAATGCTGACAAAATAGTTGTCTAGGTCTGGAAAGTAAATCAGTGGAGAGCCCTAGATGAGCACATATGTGGGCTCAATCGCCAATGCTAAAATAAATCTGTTTAGAATTTGGTTTAAATATCATCATTTAAAGATGATACTAAATAGGGAATGGAGAGATGGCTCAGTGTTTGAGAAACATTTGCTGCTCTTCCAAAGGACTCAAGTAGGGTTTCTGGTACCTACAATCAGGTGGCTCATGACCACCTGTAACTCCAGCTCCAGATCGGATGCCCTCTTCTGGCCTCTTTGAATACATGCACACTACACACACACACACATACACACACACACACACACACACACACACACACACACAGTTTAAGATAAACCTTTTTTAAAGAACATCATAAATAAATATGTTATTTGGATGAGCCTTAAGAATTTCCATATTGATGATTCCTACCTACTCCCTACTACAGCTGGTTACATGTCATATATAGAAATATTATAAGCTGCATATATCTGACTCACTAAAGTTGGTTATCTTCAAAAACCAAATCAAGAAGGTAACTGTAGGCTGATTTTCCAGGAAGATATAAAATTAAAATCTGCCCCTAAATTGAGCCAGCCCAGCATCCCAAAAACTGCCTCAAATAAGACCATTGGGGTGAATAAAATGAGTGTATTAGGGCTTGCTTAGGGAGTGGTGTATGACTAAAGGTAGCTGCACTCTTCAGAAATTGCCCCCACTCTAGAACAAAGAAGTAGGCTTCAGGCAAAAATTTGAGTTTGGGCTAGGACAGGGAAGTAAGCTCAGATTTCTTGATCATCCTGATAAGGCCCTAGAAACAGTGATTTGTTTATTGCCTTGTTAGTTCCTTGACTATTTGTGTTTATTATCTTGTTTGTTCCTTAACCTAGAACTGACCTTATAATTTGCATGTACTTAAAATGGTATAAAAGCAGGGAGGGGGGAGAATAAACCTGCTTCAGCCTCAGACTGGCTGGGGTCATGTTATAAAAAAAAAAAAAAGAAATTGCCCCCACTACCACCACCAAGGTCCTATAGGATGACTCTAAGATCACAGTAGAGTTGATACAAACCTGCTCAGAGTTCTACCTAGTGTTAAAAAGAAGGTAACTACTGGCTCAGACCTACCTCAGTGCTACCCTGTTTTAAAAAGTAGAAATGAGCCAGGCAGTGGTGGTGCACACCTTTCATCCCAGCACTTGGGAGGAAGAGGCAGGAGGATCTCTCAGGTCAAGGACAGCCTGACTACAGAGGGGCCTACACAAAGAAACTGTGACTCAACAACAACAAAAAGTCTATAAATGACGACAGGTTGAGAGACTGCGAGGCACAGACACCTAAGCTGGACTCTGGGAACGTTCTGTTTGTTTCTCAGAGATTCTGATGCTCTCAGCAAACATGTCCAACCGTAGGAAGAGTCTTTTGTTTTGCTGCAGTCTGGCACACAGATCAGATGAATGGTGGCTTGCTGCACGGGGAGTCACTATGAGGAGGATTCAGAGAACCAGTCTCTCTGCGGTAATTCACCTACACTGCCTGACTTGCTGATAGAGACTTCTAGTGTTTGGAACAGTTTGCCTTACTACTAAGGTCGACACAAATAAGCAAATGGGGGAAGGGAGATGGCTCAGGGTTTAGAGCAGTTGTTCTTCCAGAGAACGTGGATTCAGTTCCCAGCACCAACATGGTGGCTCACAACCATCTGTATATCCAGTTCCAGGGGATCCAGTGTCCTCTTCTGACCTCCAAGGGCACCAGACATGCACATGATACACATGCCTACATTGTGGGCAGGACATTTTATATAACAAATATACAGAGAGAGAGAGAGAGAGAGAGAGAGAGAGAGAGAGAGAGAGAGAGAGCAAGAGAGAGAGATTAGTAATCTTTTTAAAGGTTTAAATTTTTATAAAAAAAAAAAAAAGCATGTGGAATGAGATGATCTCTGTTGAGTTAAAGTTCATATACAGCAAACATTAATTAGTACATGAAAAACAACATATGAAGTTTTTTTTTTATTTTTTTTTAACATATGAAGTTTTTTAATGGTATATGAGTCCTGAGGATCTTTATTGTTGTTTCTATGCTAACGATTCCTAAATTGTTACCTCTAGTCCAAATCTCAACGGAGAGGTTCAGACTCAAATCCCCTTGCTGAACATATCTATCCTTATGTCCTCCCAAACATCCTGGATTGGTTTATCCGGGTGGAGCCTCTTCCCAGTCGCCTTCCCCGTGCCGTTCAGCATGCCTCTTCTCTCTCAAAATATCTTGCACCCTGTTTAGCATAATCATTTGCTTTGCTCCATCCTATCCTCCTTAAGAAACTGTGAAATCTTTATAGCACAGTAGCTAATTCAGCATGATGTTAGTATCTGTTGAACGAATTCATCTACAAATGAGTGAACTGTTTGACTCTCACCCCCCAGGCCGGTGGTTCCCATGGTCCCTCAGCTGAATCACTAGGGCTCATCTCTAATTTCTAATTTCTAATCCAGTGTTCTCTGCGTTTGTGTATGAGGCCTGGGGACCTGGAGTAGTGTGACTCCTGGTCCACTACTCTCTACATTAGACACATGAAGCCTGGAGCCTCTAAGGTCCTCGTGACTCCCAACCCAGGTCTCTTCTGTTAGATAAAAGCCGCCTCAACTCCTTATTTTAAGGTTGAGTCTTGCCACCTTCACGTGTGTACTAACCGGTGTTGCTGCTGGTCTTTCACACAAGAGAAAAGTCCCGTGTTTCCGGCATCATTTAGATCCTTACTAGCCTGGATATGCTTGAATCTGTTATCTATAAACTATTAGACAATCTTCTCCCTCCTTTATATTTACCATAAAATTGTTTTTTTTTTAAAAAAAAAAAAGCATAAACAAAATATCACAATGGAAACATCATCGTAGGAACAGCGTCACTGTATTTATTCTGACTTCCTTGGAGGAATGACAGTTAATAAAATGATTTGCCAAGTGACTGAAAATATTTATTAACATTTATATTGCCCCTTCCTTGCTGTGTTTAGAGCCCAAACATCTGTGCTCCGAACTGCAGTTATGAGGTCTGTCTCTAGGAATTTCAACCCAGATCATGCAGAGTCACCGACAATGGGCTTGACAAATAAGAGATGTTCATGTCCCACCCGGAGCCACTGAATCAGAATCACAGAGTGCAAGCATAATGGGTCCATTCATCCATCCATTTATTTGACCATTCTTTCATCTACTCCAGCAGAAAATGAGTATCTGGCACTTAATGGAAGTAGAATATATCTCCCCAACTACATTTACATGTAGTTAGAATATATCTCCCCTGCAAGGAGAGTATGATCTAGTGAAAAGCTGCTTATTTACGTGTAGTTACAAACTATAACAAACAGTATGGATCAGATTTGCAGAGACTAGGACTGGGAGGAGATGAAGGAGTAGAATCAGATCAAGCAAGGCCTTGAGTAAACAACGGTAGAATGTGAATTTTACTCTGAAAGCAATGAGAAGCGTTCAGAAGGCTTTAAGCCGAAGGATAACAAATCCAGCTACAGTTTAGATTATGTTTACTGCTGTGTAGAGAATGAGTTACAAGTAAAGAAACAAGGAAATTTACAGAGGATGAGTAATAGACATTGAGATTATCTAGGGAAACTGTGATGGCAACTTTTACAAAGGATGTAGAGAAGAAAAGAGAGAAATGGGTCCATCTGACATGTACATTAAGAGTCAATGCCACAGAAATTCATGGAGGCTGGATATGAATGGTAAGTGAGCATAAGATGTTAAGGATAATGCCACGGTTATCAGCTAGCACAGCTGGCAGGAGGGTGAAATAATTCAGTGAGGTGGAAAATGCTGGAAAAGAGCCAGATGTGGTGAGAGAAGATCACAAGGATGGTAC
>JADRCC010568580.1:0-12977 GCA_019843855.1 Hylomyscus alleni
ATAGAATACAGAAAAAAGAAAACTATACAGGTTTCCATTTATAATCCATTAAAAGATTATAAAGTTGAAAGGATTCAGTCATTGGATTACAGAATGTTTTAAAAATAGAACTGTTATCTAGAGGAACAGAAAAAGTGACAGAACACAACTTGCATAAACTTGGAGTTAATGATGATAAGGCCATATGAGGGAATTCAGTTCAAAGGCTTAAGTATGTGTTCATTTAAATTGACTATATTGTCACTGTTGCATGGTTGACCAGTAATGGGATGGAATGAAGCAAATGTTAAAAATCTCAGTCGTTCCCTTCCTGTCTACAGCTGCTGTTCATCAATTGTTAGGGATGTTAGAATCTTAAGCATTCAAATCAGAATTAATAGAATGTAAAAGTACAGATTGTTTTCAAAGTGGCTTCCAATCTATTTAAAAGAGAATTATTTGATCACTATAGCTTTATTGATCTCGTGATGCACCCAGAGCAGCTTTAAAAAAATTGACATACCTTAATTTACACCTTAATTACAAAAAGGGTTATTGTATTAAATATTGCTAATATTTCAAATACAACTTAAGTAATTTTCCCTTTTAATTGGCCATTTAATTTACTTACATTTCAAATATTATCCTCCTTCCAGTTTCCCTGAAGAGCATACTCTTGAGTTTTTGCTTATCCAACCATATTTCAATACTGAAAACATTTTTGCATCAGGTTAAAATTTAGGTTCACAAACTTTCTCAAAGTGTTCACTAAAAATGTACGATATATAAACTTAGAGAAGAAACACAATCATTATACTATCACATATCTCTAGTAGGAAAGAAAATCATTTTACTGACTAGTATTAAGCAAGTTAACAGTAAGTTGATCATCTCAAATTCTCTTTGATGAAAATAACTTCTGCATTACTCTGAGCCCTAATGGCTGCTTTGGCTTTCCTTAATAAGTTAGAAGTATGATATTTTTTATACCAGCTTGACTGATTGTAAAATATTTAATCATATAAGGACGATCATTTTACTTCTGCTTTGGTGGTTAATATATCTCCTCAAGATCCTGGTTTCATCTTAAGATTCGAGACTATTTTTCTCTCTACTATCAAAAATGTCTCATTGTTTTATATATATATAAAACAATATATATATGTATGTATATATATATATACATACATATATATATTCAGTATGTATTCATATGAAAGGATGAAAAACCACATAACATAAATATATAATTGGTTATATTTCTTTGGCTTTGTAGATTCTCCTGAACAATATTCTCAATGTAAGGTAATTGCTCATAGTTATTCTAAATTGTTAATTTTCTATATTGTATGAGAGAATTTACAAAGTATTCTATTTCGAAACTCATCTAGCCTGCCAATGAAAGGAATGAATATGATTCAGAGAGTAATTCATCAATGATGGATGTAAAAACTTCCTGTGTAGGTAAGTTCTCTAATTTATTATTGTGATACAAGTATTCTAATTTTTGAACTTCCCATTTTCTTTTGTTTATCCCCAGATGTTTAGAAAAATGAAACTAATGACATAAATATCTTTGTTGACTTCTACGTTCCAAACTGTTTTTTTCTTATTCTAATTATTTTTTAAATTTCAAATTATATTTATTGAACATTTATGATGCCATAAAAGAGGAGAAGGATAACTAGGAAAGCTACAAATACAGTTTGGAAAGTGGTGAGATTAAAAATCCATATGCTTTTTAAAAACTTTGGTCATGGTAAATAAGAAAATATTTGATTTCTTTATTGAAAATATAACTTTAGACATTTATTATGACTATTGTTTCACTTTCTTCTACTCTATCTGTCCACATCCTCACCTACTCAAATTTATACCCTTTTTCTCTCTCTTATTAGAGTACAAACAGGCATCTAAAATATATAAAAATAATAAAATAAAACAAACCATAATGGGACAAAACAAAGAAACAAAAGAAAAAGAGCTAAAATAAAAATATAAGCTCAAGGAACACATATGGATACAAAAAGACTTTCATGGTCCCATGTGGGATGGTGAACTGTGCACAGACAGCCTGGTTTCCCAGTCGTGTACAGGCCTTGAAACCCAGAGACCTGTTGGCCTTCTTGGGCCAGTAGGAGTTTGACCATGCCTCCTGGATCCCTGACTTCTGTAGCAACTACAACCTCACACAGTGCCCCCCACCCCAGGAGTGTGGCCATATGTCACATAGGAGCAACACTGAGCCCTCCCACATGCAAATAAGGTTTCCCAAAAGCTCTCAGACCAAGCCAATAAGAAGTACCTATTGTCAATCCCTAACCCACCCCAAAACTGTAAGAATCCTATCTGGAAGGATTAAAGGTGTGCGAGAACTACTCTGGTGTTCAAGTACTTCTGTCCTAAGAGCTGTAAAACTTGGGAAGAGGTCTGCTCTTGCAAAACTCTGCCTGAAGTTCTGCGCACTCCTCACTGCTCAGCCCAACCCGACTCAGTGCAGGGCAGCACCCGAGTAGGAGTAACCAAGTAACCTGGAAGGCTCGGCAGAGACTGGGGTGTAGCCAACTATAACAGGAGAAGGAAGTGGCGTGAATGACTTCCCCTCCCTGCTCAAACTGGCTCCCCTTTGTCAGAACTATTGAACCAGGCCCCCCAGTCCAGAGATCTCCGTTGAAAGCCTTGGTACGCAGACCCCTATTCCAACACACAGAAATTACATAAAAACACATGATATAAATGCAGTGACCAGATTAAAAAAAAATCCTAACAAAGGGTTCTGAGACAAAGAACCTCCACAAAGGCAAGTGAGTTCATTTTGTGTTGGTCATCTACTGCTGGGCATGGGGACAGACCTTAAGCATGATTTGTATTCTCAGAGAGACTCCATTAGAAAAAACTACATTTCTATTTGCGGGTACTCATCAATTAGAGATACCTTCTGGCTTAGTGGCTGATGCCTCGTGCCCACTTTCCCTCTCAGTGCTAGAACCTCATCTGACCAATACCAGTACAGGACCTGTGCATGCTGGCATAGTCTCTTGTATGTTCATATGAGCATTAGTCCTGCTGCGTTTATGTCTAAATTATTTTCTACAGATAGGTCACTCTTGAGATAATAATCACATTTTAGTACTGTTTAGGATGTTCTCACGTCGTATAAGAAGCACTTACACATGTTCTAACTTGAGGGAAG
This sequence comes from Hylomyscus alleni, assembly GCA_019843855.1. Lineage (NCBI taxonomy): Eukaryota > Metazoa > Chordata > Mammalia > Rodentia > Muridae > Hylomyscus > Hylomyscus alleni. The sequence goes on from JADRCC010568580.1 coordinate 3,173, forward strand.
AAGCAATTACAGTCCTCTCAATAGTACACATCTGTGGAGAAGAAACTATTTAATGTATAATGTTTCTACATGTGAATATCAAATAATTCAAACAACTTTCTTTAACACAAAATGATTCCGGACCATATTGAGATCCGTTCCATGGGCCGGCACCAAACTGTGAAACTATTATTGATATTTCTGGAATGGCTCTTTTCTGAGAGGCTCTACTGAGTCAGCAGCTAACTCAGACAGATGCAGACACTTACAACCAAGCGCTGCACTGAAGTTCAGGAACCCCAGTGAAAGAGTTAGGGGAAGGATTGAAAGGGCTGAAGGGGACCCCATAGGAAGACCAACAGTGTCAACTAACCTGAACTACTGGGAACTCCCAGAGACTGAGCTACCCACCAAAGAGCATACATGGGCTGTTCTGAGGCCGCAGCACATATGTCACAGAGAACTGCCTTGTCTGGCTTCAATGGTAGAAGATGTGCCTAATCCTGTAGAGACTTGATGTTCCAGGGAGACAGGATGTTAGAAGAGGGGGCACCATTTCAGAGGCGAAGGGAATGGGGGAGGGGGGATGAAATTCTACGTTCTTGTACTATTTAGGAAATGTTACTATATGTAGTTCCATTTCACCATAAGCTTTTAAAACTTTCTTCTCATTTTATTTATCCATTTATATTTTTCCATTCCAATCACTGACCTCTTCCCCATCCCTACCTCACAGCAGTCTCTCCCACTATCCTCCTCCTCTCCTACTTAGAGGGTGCACTGCCCTGGATATTCTCCCACCCTGGTGCACCAAGTCTCTGTAGGGCTACATGATTCCCTCCCACTGAGGCCAGATAAGGCAACCCTGTTGGGGAACGGATTCCACAGACAGGCAACATTCCCAGGTACAGCCCCCACTCTAGTTGTTGGGATACCCACATGGAAGTTGACTTGCACATCTGCTACGTATGTGCAGGGTGTCTCAGTCCAACCCGTGTGTGCTCTTTGTTTGGTTGCTCAGTCTCTAAGAGCTCCTAAGGGTGCAGATTAGTTCTTCCTATGGAGTTCCTATCCCCTTCAGAGCCTTCCATCCCTCCTGCAACTCTTCCATAAGAGTCCCCACCTCCCTCTAAAGTTTGCGGGTGGGTCTCAGCATCTGTTTCAGTCAGCTGCTGGGTGGAGACTCAGGCAATGGTTATACATAACAGAGTACCAATAATAGAGTACAATCAAAGATTGGAGTCGACTCATGAGATGGGTCCCAATTTGGACTGGTTATTGGTTGGTTGTTCCTCCAGTCTCTGCTCTATCTTTATCCCTGCATTTCTTCTAGACAGAACAAATTTTGAGTAGAAAGTTTTGAGAGTAGGTTGTTGTCATTCTTCCACTGGGGGGGGGGTCCTACCAGTGGTGGGCACTTCAGGTTCCATATGCCCATTGTCGTGCATCTAGGCCAAAGTCACCTTCATTGACTCCTGTGAGCCTCATCCCAAGTCTCTGGGACTTCCTAGAGATTCCACCCACAGTCCCACCCCTGGCAGACTCAAATTTTCACTTTTATCATTTGAGGTTATAACTACATTATCTCTCCCTCCCTTATATCATTCTTTACTCTCAAACTCACAGTCACCTCTTTTTATTAGTTGTTGAAAACAATGTAACGTCAACATGTATCTTGTGGAATTCAAATAACTTCAACATGAACTTCTTCTATGTTGAGATATCATCTCAAATTCACTCTTTTAATGCCTCATTGAGACATATACACTTTTTTATTTTATGATGCTCATCAGGGTCGTAGCCTTACATTGAAAATTTCAACTTTAAACCAATCTGTGATTAAAAAGTAAACACATGTACTCCTATCATGTTTTGTTCCTAAAAAGACTAAAAAAATAAATCTCCACCAAAGTGGAAAAAAATAAATTTCCACCAAAGTGAAAATGTAATGTAACTATTACATTATGGGGATTTTTTTTCAATAGTAACTCTGCATGAAATTAAGAGAGATTGTGTCATAGTAACATTAAATTAATTACATATGTTTTTAATATTTTAGATTCTCCAAAAGAATACACCGAATGGAAGGTAATAGCTTTTACATTTTACCTATAATTATAACTTTATAACATATGCAAGAGTTAGTAAACATCTTATTTATAATCCATACAGCTTATCATGGGAACAAAAGATTGTGTTCAAAAGGACGTATCAGTTACAAAGTATGTTCAATTCAGAGAAGGTAAATACTGCAAATTACTTTCAGTGGAATATGTGCCTTACAGTGTATGAATAGCTCAGTGCTCTCATCTCTAAACTTTGTTACACAAACATGATGCAAGGATTTTATGTGAATGATGTAAATACCAGTTACAGTATCATTTTTGAACAAAGTTATACACTTGTTTAAGAAAATAAATTTACAATTGAAAGACAGAACTTACCTACTTTGAATTTATGCCTCTCTATAATCACATGCCAATGATGAGATTTTTGTTTTTAATGGAGTGTCTGGGATGAATTATGAAAGACTATGGGTTTTTTTTGTTTGTTTGTTTGGAAAGTTTTGGTTCTAAAAGTATTTACACTCAGCTCATGGGAAGAGAAGCAGAGTATCTGTTCATTCATATAGTCATTTTAATGATCTTGAGGGGAGCAAAAATTGCTATGTACTTTAAATAGAAGTGTGGTTTTTAATTCAAGTCTTATAGACATTCCAATTGTTTATCAGTAATGGGAACAGCGTATATGAAACATTGAAATAAATAACCAAATAAAATAAAAAGAATGATGAATGAATAAGAAATAAAACTAAATCAGAAGATAAGTAATCCAAATGGAATTGAATAAAGTGTATATTTGTAATGTTATATAGAGTATTCCATAACTATTCCAGGATATAATAGGAACTTTTATATAGTATACTGTTAATTCTCAAATTTTGGAAATAACTATAATTTATGACATTTAGTATAACATAGCTCCTATACTAGATAAGATTCCATTACTGACTAAAGGCACTGAATTAAGCATGGTATAAATCAAAATATTTATTAGATGCTGATACTTCCTTTTTCTTTAATTTTACCTGGCTATTTTATTCTTTGAGACCTCAGGAAAAACAAAATAAAATTGGAATTGTTATCCTTCCCATTTATTTCTGAAGATGTATTCATCTATATTGAATGCATATATACAAATGATTAATGCATGTGATATTTCCTTTATGATTTAATTCATAAACTAAAATTCATGTATTCTGTGTATTTTGTTCATCTATTCCAAATATTGATTGGAAAATTAAGATTAACTAATTTTAAAATGAGAATATACAATTTTAATTTTCATAATAACTAATGCTTAATTTAACTCTATAGTTGTAATGAATATTATTTTAGAAAGGTCATTTTTATTTTATTTTAACTACTTAAATATTAATTTATTTCTATAGAATCAAATTTAAAAATAAAAACAAAGGAAAATCTTGATGGAGATGAAACTACTCAACCACCTGTAAGTAATTTTGAATTTTAATTTCTATTTTAATATCTTTTGCAAAGAACATGCCACAGGCTAAATGACATATTGTTCTAGACATGTATTTAGAATAAATAGTCCATTGCTTAAAATTCAATTTTAAAATATTTTACAAGTTACAGTTCCTTTAACCTTCTTAAAATATTAGTCCATACATAAAGTTCCTTTGGAAATTTTTATTAATTTAAAATTATTGTCACGCATGCTTCTATTCTTCTATTCTATTTCTGTGTAAAATGTAAGAAATATTGTCATCACCAAGTACTTGGAAACAATGACAGGCTTGTATGACTCTCCCCATTTTAATTTTAAAAACAATAATTTTAATACTCACTTTTTCTATAAAATGCTTTAAGCTTTATTTGTGTTAAAGGGGCAGAACAAAGAATTGCTTGGATTAAAAGATTAAATGCAAATTCACTTAGCAATTAGGTACAACTCCATACCACTTCACTCCGGTGGTCTCATTAACTCTACTTTAACCCAATGCAATATCCATGTAACACCAAGAACTCCCACACATGTTCAGTATTATCTGATTTATCAACTGATGTTTTTATTGAATAATCATATCGATATGCATATGATATATACAAATAAGTTGCAGGCTAAAAATTGTTTTTCTTAGTGTTTGAATAGTGTACTTATGATGATTATTCCAATGACTCAGAGCCAATCTTTTCTGAGGAATGGGTTTTTGAGAATATGTTTAGTTAAGCCTTTATGCATTGACTATTGGCTTCCACAATAGAAACTAAAAATTTATCTCCTCTTTTGCCTGCCATAGACCTAGCTCTTTCTTTTCGCTGTATGAAATAATTTCTAGTCAATATAAAAAGGACTATTTTATGAGTTAACATTAAGATTACAAAAAATAAGTACTCACAACATCACACAAAGCTGAAATATGAACCTTAAACTTGCTTTTCTTCAAAGTCAGCCTTGATTTAAAAATAGTTTTTCCCTAGAAATGTCTTAGCTAATTAGATCCATAGAATCAATTTTGGAGAAATGGTGGAGTCAACACTGCATAGAAGGCTGTGTTACTTTGGTACTAGCATCAGTTGGACAGAAGACTGCTATTTGAACAGTGAATTTTTACAATGTTGTTATCTTGAGGGATTTCATACATTGTATTATATATAAATAATAAAGTATCATATTATATGAAGGACACACTTTCATTATATATGAAATATTGACTGGAAATGAAGCTGTGAGTTAATTACATCTGCAGAACATGTTCACAGAGAGATGTGATGTGATCTAAGGATCTGTGCAATTAACCCAAAGTAACCACCACCAAAGAGATAAAAATACAATGGAGGGGGATTGATGAGGAATGAGCAGCAACATGATGCATTTGCACCAAGCCATATAAAAATCTCATTAAATGATTAAACTCTAGCCAAAGGAAACCAGCCAGTCTCATGAAAGTACTAGTCAAAGAACTTAGGTTACATTAGAATATATTATGTCTTGTCGTGCGTGCAGATGCCATTTGAGTACATATTTTGTAAAAATTCTTCCATTCAGCTCATGTGGAGTAATTTGTGTGGGATGTTTGTTTCCCATGGCATTTTTATGTCTTTGATGCTGAGTTGTTTTGCATGAATATTTATCATCACGTTAAAGATCAAAGCCACAGCTGTGTTCTCTTTCTTTCCTTGACTTTGACTGTACGGCTTAGCTACTGAAAATCCACAAAGTGACAGGTAGTGAGTCAGTGGGCACAGCACATGAGCCACAGTGTAGAATCTTAACGAAATGACCAATAATCAAAAAGTGCAACTGAATATTTAGGCAACATATTTCTGATTATCAAAGCCATTTGAAAAGAGTTAGCATTAGGGAACACAACAATGCCATCATGGATGAGGAGTAGGGAAAAGCTTATCTGTCATTCCTCCAAGTCTTTATAATCCAGTGTGGACAAGCAAGCAGGAATTCAGGTAACCAAACGCTGGTGCAGTTTTATTCTCCTAATGTTTCTTTATTCTTTATTAATCCTTTGCTCACATATTACATTGCTCCTCTCCTCCCAGTCCCCCACCTCTATTTTCTGTCTCCTGAAGATCAACTTTCCCTTCAGAAAAGAGCGAGCCTCCCAAAGATATCAACCAAACATGAAACAACAAGTTCCAATAAGACTAGGCACAGGGTCCCCAATGAAGTAGTTAGAGAAAGGACCCAGGGAGCTGAAGGGCTTGCAGTCCCTTAGGATGAACAACAATATGAAGTAACTAGTACCCTCAGAGCTCCCAGGGACTAAACCACCAACCAAAGAGTACACATGAGTGGGAGAGGGTAGGTTGGTGAGCAGGGGGAGAGGGGAGAAAATAGGGCTTTTTTTAAAAAAAATTTTACTTTTTTCTTTTTTTTGGAGGGGAAACTGGGAAAGGAGATATCATATGACATGTAAATAAAGAAAATATCTAATAAATAAAAAAGAAAGCTGGAAGAAGCAATTCAGTAGGAGGACAGGGGTCTCAAAAGCAGATAAAAGAGTCAGAGATAGACTGTGTTTACATTAATAGGAGTTTCACAAGAACATGTTACACAACCATAGCATATATGTAAATGACCTAGGGCAGACTCATACCTGGTCCCTGAGTATAGGCTCAATCTCTGAGAGCTCCTATGATCCCTGCCTAGTATATTATGTGGGCTGTTTGTGTGGTGTCGTTGAGCCCTCTGGCTTCTACAATCCCTTTTTCCCTTCTTCTACAGTATTCCCTGAGCTCCACCCCTCATGTTTGGCAGTGGGTCTCTGCATCGGCTTCTATTCTTATAATGTAAAGAGAGGAAAATGTGATGGTAAACAACTGGAGCAATTCAGACAAACTGATATCTTCTGACTCCTTTCTTATTATAAATTGTGCTTATTTTTTATAGTATAATTTTGGGAGGTGGAAGACTTGTATAATGTAATTTCTATGCTATTATATAAACCTAACAACAAAAGTCTTTCTTATTTTATCATTTCAATCATTTTGTTTTTGCTACTATTTGATGGAAAATATTTAGCATTTTAAACCAAACAAAATTCTATTTTATTCTGTTTATTTTCTAATGATAGACTATAAATTCTATTTTGGAGCATGTCCTTAAAAATATGAAAATTTATACAATAGAAAAAAGCTCATCTCATAATATATTGAAAATGGAACAGATCAGAAGTTATCTACATAGTATAAATTTGGTACCTTGTAAAATATAGCCTTCCAATATTTCAATAATTAGAATATTAATTCTGCATGGATATCTGTAAATTTGTATGTAAAATGAGTGCTAATTTTGTCTTTGCTTCCTTTAAAAATTTAAATTTCTCTTTACAAAAATTTCATCCACTTTTGCATGTTGAGCACATCCCTCAGGTCTCACCTCTCATTTTTTTATTTAAAATATTTTTATAGAATTCGTTCTCTGACAATTCCATACAAGGATGCAGTACACTGATTATTGTCACCTGAACTGCTTTCCTCCACTCCCCTCTTCATAGCCCCTCTTTCTCACTGTAGGCCCTTTCATACATTCATATCTTTCTTCCTGCTCTTTTTAAGGTGGTGATTTTGTACAAATTCACAAATTTCTCTTGCTTTGTTAAGAAGAAAACTTTCTTGATATATGTTATATATGTGATATCTGTAAATATTATATATATGATATATATGTGCCACATATGATATAACTAAATAAGACCCAAATATGTATATTTGAAAAGCTCCTTATTTCCATGCTTGCACTATGAGTACATCTTTTGACGATGACTAACTCATTGAAGTATGCTCAACTTTGGTCACCAGTCATTGCCATCAACTTCCCATATAACCAGTAGCTAGAGAATTGCCAATAATAGCAATAGAACTAGAAATCCAAATGAGTGCTTTTTACACATCATTCCTTTGCTTACTTGGGGGTGCATCTAGAAAGAAAATTATGGACTGACTCTAAGTTCTGCCAAGGACTCAGCTCTCTTTTTAGCTCTGGTCTCTCCCTAAATTGAAGGTCATTTTTACTTTCATGTCCTATATGCAAATGTGATTTGGAACCTCTTAGGAAAGGGAGATCCAGAAAGGTTCAGATGCAGTACTCATGCAAAAAGTTAGGGGAAAATATACACTAGAATTTTTAAAACAAATTAAAAAAATAACTAACAACAGCTTGAAATTTTGTAATTAAAAACATTAATTCACACCCTACCACCAAAAATCAAGAAATACAAAATGAGAGAAAACTCATGATCTTTACCTTTCTGAGACTTGAGTTAAGTTTCTAAACTTGATTACCTACAATTGCATCAGTTTTTTTTCTGTAGATGACATTACGATTATTTTTTACTTAAAAATGGTATTTCCATAGGCATTGTAATTACTTAATTTTGTGGTAATTTTATTCTGTAGTAAAGTTATTATGAACAAATATAGCTTTAAATATCATCACATTAATATATTAATATATCCTCTATGTATCCCAAAGTAAAATCTTGTTTAATATGCATATCATGTAATGTTCTGACTTACTACATGCCTTTGTACATTACAAAAATGGTATATAATGTGTGTTTTCAATGATCTTAAATATACATTTCATCCAGAAAGCATATGTATGACAATAACTTACTATTTTAAAAATATGTGAAGAGCATACTTATTTCTGTCAACAGTACATACTTTTACTCTTTTTAAAAGACTGCCTTTTTATTTTTAAGCAAACATATAAATGTGTCTCTATCTGTGTAGCTATGTGCATGTTTGTTTAGGTGTCATCAAAGGATTCAGAGCACACTGAAGATGAAGTTACAGATAGTTAGGAGCTACCTGAGGTCAATGCTGGGAACCAAACCTGGGCTTTCTGCAGGAGCAAGATTCCTTCTTAACAACTGAGCCATATCTCTAGCCCTAGAATACTTTCTTTTAATATATGAAAATAACTTGTATTCCAAGTAATTGAAATTCATGGATATATGTTAATATTTGTTTTATCACAATACTTTTACTCATTTTCAACCAAGATATGTTCTTCAGTTATCACTAGGATTAACTTCAACACCAACAAATATTCCGAATGAAGGAGGGAAAGGTAAGAATTATATTTTTGGTATGGTATTTAAAATAAGGGTCAGCATATATTTTACTGGTCAAAAAGTTGTCTATGAAAATAAATATGCAGTAAGAAATTAGACACATTAGATTGTAATAAGTTATAACTATCATGAAGCTTCAATAGCAGTTTAAACTGGGTGTGTCAAGAGCTAAACTATAGAGCTGGGACTCAACACTTAAGAGCACATACTGTGCTTCCAAAGGAACTAAGTTCAGTTTGTAGCACCAACATCAGGGGGATAACAACCATCTGTAACTCAGCTTTAGGAGGTTCCTACTCCTCTGGCTTCTGTATGCACCTGTGCTCATGAACAAACAGAGACATGCACACAATTTAAAATAACTCTATAAAAATGTTTTTTTTCATTTATTCTTCTCCCATACAATAAATACTCTCTAACCACATTCTCCTCTCCCTCTATTCCTTCAGCTTGAGCTCCCTCCTCCCTTCTACCCAAGGGAGGGTCCCTTCTACCGTCCATCCCTTTCTCTCGAGGCCTCCCAGGGATATCAGCAAAACACAGCATTATAAGTTACAATAAGACTGGGTCCAACCCTTCATGTCAAGACTGTAACAGGCAACTCAGGAGGAGGAAAGGGTCCCGAATGGCAACAGAGTTAGTGATAGTCCCATTCTCATTGTTAGGAATCCTACGAAAACCCCAAACTAACAATCACAACATATTTTCAGAGGACCTTGTGCATACCTATGCAAATTTTTAAAAAGATCTGAATTATATTTACTTTAATATTCTTTATCTGAGCAAAGCAAGGAAAATATATATATAATCATTTCCTTACACACACACACACACACACACACACACACACACACACACATATATATATATATATATGTGTGTGTGTGCTAGAAATTAACATGGCAGCTTATTCCTTAATCAGCTAGTTATCAAAATCACCACCCAGAGACCTTTTAATATTTCAATGTTTGGCCTATAGACAGGCAGACTTTCAACAAGCTCATGTAAGTTAATTCTAGCATCTAGCCCCATCCAGCCACATGGCTAGCTATACCTCCATGCCTGAAGTCACAAACCCCTCCCCTCATGTCTCCTGGGGAAAGACTCTTCCTCTTTCTTCTTTCCAGAGTTTCTTTTTCCCTTCTAGAATGTCCTGCCTTCTTCTTCTCTACTGCCAGATCACAAATGTTAGCCTTTTATGGA